>JAPMNP010451955.1:0-10944 GCA_029874935.1 Atherina boyeri | reverse complement strand
GCAGGAGGATCAAAAGAAAGTTGCAAAATATAGAATCAAGACCACAAAATAAATAAGACTCAGATATAAGTAGACTAATATAATGAATATATAAAAAGGAAAAACATGTCAGATTATTTGATTTTTAAAAAAAGAAACGGACGTTCAATGAAAAGCAAAGGCAAAAGGGTAGTAATTGATTTTGGATTTAAACAGCATTGATACTCTGCTGCTCTCAGGTCTTCAAGAAGGTTGTTTCACATAATAAGAAAACAAGGTCTGACCAAAAGTTTTAGTTCTGACTTTGGGTCTGTTTAAAGGTCTTTTCCAGAAACCCTGAAGGTTCTGGAGGGTTTATAGAGGAAAATCAGATCTGATAAACTGCCTGGACAAAGGTCAATAAGAGTTTTAAAAACCAATAACAGAGCCTTTTAAATCAATTCTGAAGCTAACAGGTAAAAAAATCCATGTAATGTGAGCTCACAATGTTTTCTTTGGGGCCAAAGCCGTTTCTGTGTCGATTCAGAGATGATGCTGGGGCTTGTTCTATGTTGATTCCAGCTAATGAGGGTGGTGGACAACTGGGGTGGTTTTACACAGCCAGAGAACCATAACAGTGCCACTTCACTACCTTGATTTCAGTATCTCTACCAAAACAGGTTTGACCCTCCGTCCAATGTAAATAAAATTACATTAGGTAGCGTTCACATGTGCAACAGGTGATATGAAACATTAATCAGCAGGAAAAAGAGAAGAACACCAAGGTCATGTTCTTCCACTTAAGATCAATTTTCTCTTGAACTAAGCAGGTTAAATGCTACACTGGTTCTTTATTTTTAAACATGATGTTTACAACATTTCTGTGTAGTGGTGGGTTCACTTTGACTCTGTTAGTTGTTTAAATGCTCTCTGTTGTTCTCTGCCACAGTTCCTGAGATCAGCATGAGGCCAACATCAGTGGGCGTGTCCTTCACCACAGAAGAACCGTTCCTCCTCTCCACCACCCAAGCCACTAGCCCCGCCCCCTCTGCCTCACCTGCAGCCGAGCCCAGCCCCAGCCCAGAGGATGCTACCACCAGCCCGCTGCCCACCGAGGCTGATGGTGAGAGTGGGTCCTTCTGGGAGAAGGAGCTGGAGAAGGAAAGGGAAAGAGAGAGGGAGCTGGAGAAGGAAAAGGAGAGACAATTGGAAAGGGAGAGAGAAAGAGAGAGGGAACGAGAACGGGTCAGAGAGATGGAGAGAGAGCGGGAGAGGGAGAAGGAGAGGGAGAGAGAACGAGAGAGGGAGCGGGAAAGAGAGCGAGAAAGAGAGCGGGAAAGGCAGAGAGAGCGTGAGCTTGAGAGAGAGAAAGAGCTGGAGCGAATCCAGGCTGCTGCTGCTCTGACCACCACTGCTCCACGGTCAACCTTTTCTTTGCCTGAGGTGACCACCAACCCAACGACCGGTCCTGTGGAGAGTGCAGCACCCTCTGCTGGTTCAGATGACCTGAGCACCACAGAAGAAGAGGAGGACGTCTACCTGTCAACTGAACCCACCTCATATAATCCCAGCTTTGACTTTGAAACCACCACAGAAGAAGACATCTCCATCACAGCAGAGACCACCCCTGAACCTAAAACAGATGCACCCACCACTACCACAGCTGCCACTACTGTCAAAACCAGGATGCCCTTCAGGCCCAGGGTGCCCACGACGACGACCACACAGGTGGTTAAGACGGAGAGAACAACTAGCCCGCAGCAGCCCGCAACAACACAGGTGGGATTCATTTCCCTTCATCCATGTTAATGTGGAATAGACTGTAGTGTACAGATACTAAGTGGAGGATCATGCATCTTTTAATCATAAACGAAGATGCTGTAATTATTCTGATGTTTTTTCAGTTCCCATACCTGAATGAATCTTTAAACATTACACATTTCAGCAGACTACCATGTTTCAAGCAAGTGTGAACTTCCCAAACAAACACTCCAGAAAAGATTAGTAATGCAACACATGAAGGCATGGATAATTAGCATATCGTTACATATGCATGTCAGCCAGAGCTGTTTCTCAATCTACATTTACATCAACACAAGAAGAACTCCTCATAGGTATTTAATGGTTTGCACATCTGCTTGGCCACCAAGCATGTGTTTTGTGAATTTCATCATTCTTACCAGCCTGCAAGGGTTCATGAGATCCCCCTGTGGCTGACCATGTACATTTCTGGAGAACAGTCTGGACACTTGTTTTGGGGATAGACTTTATATGAAAATCTGTGATTTCCACACTGCTAAAATACACTGCAAACTAATTTACATGTTGAATCATGTAATTACTTGACCCAAAAGGTTGTATGTACAGTATAGGACTGCATGCTCATTTGCCAAGTCCAAGTGTTTTTGCAGAAGACTACAGGAACCAAATTAATTTATTTGAAGGAAAATGTCCTCTCATACAATCCTGTCTGTCTGCATGTGTGTTTAAGCTCATGCATTAAGCAATTTTTTTTTACAACTTCTCTTTCATCCACCTGGTAAACCCCCCTAAGAGCTCAGCAGGGTTGGCAGTGTTGTCTTGATAGCTGGGAAAATCGCAACATGATAGATAGAAGCAAACCTAGGTCAGCGGATGTTTTGTATCAACTATTTAGTCTCTCCTTCAGAAATGCTATACTACAAGTATATAGTGCAGTGTCTGACTCGGCAAGCTCTAATAAAAAAAAAAAAAAAAACGAGAGCAAGGGCAATAACAATAACTGTCCTTGAAAACTCTGAAAATTTTCCGATATTGATTTTCTCCTAGCACACAGAGATGGTTCCAGATGCTCAAGATCTTTTTGAGGATACTATGGTGGAAAAATTTAAAGTCTTTGAAATTTTATTTTGAGAAATATTATAATGAAATTGCTCTACAATATGTTGAAGCTTTGACCGGCTTTACCTCTTAGACTCTGCCTCTTCAAAGGGCTCCTTCTTGTACCCATTCACATCACTCCTATTGACCTGATGCCAATTAACCTAGATAGTTTTAAGACCTGTTGCCACCATCAGTTCAAGATTAACTAATAATTTTCATGAAATGTTGAAATATATCAGTTTAAATATTTGGTGTGTTTTCTATGTTCTATTGCGAGTAAAATATTTGTTTAGATATTTGAGATTCTATTTTTATTTAGTGTTTACATAGCTTCCTGAATTTAATTTGGAACTATAGTTTCATTTGAAAAAAGAAAAGAAAAAGAAGCCTTTAAATTTCCCAAAACAGCCACACACTGCTAAAAGTGGAATAAACATTTTTTTTCTTTAGGACTTCATTTTAATATCCACTGGTGGATTAAGACACATTTGCTGTGTTAAAGAGTGATCACAGCAGGAATGTGTGTGTGTGGGATTGGCAAAAAACAAACTGCAGTGCCCATGGTCATGTTGATAACGAAATATGTAACTCATTTCTGAGTGTCAGAAGATAAAAAGTTTAAATAAGGTTTTGGGCACACAGCTAGCACTTATCACTTTTTTATTTTTGGCAATGATTAAAAAGAACATTGCCAACCTGAACTTTTGAATGTTGTCTAAATATAACCTGCCACACATGAAATTTGTCCAAATGAAGTAAGAATAAATTGCAAATAAGTGATTAAGTATACAAAAACGTTTATGATCTCTATTACTAGTCAATTTTGTTAGGGGTTGATAGATGGCTTTACTCTTGATTGCCTCTTTAATACTGACAGCATAAGTATTTACTGACCACAGCCATTTCCATCATGTGTTTCTGATAATTTGCAGCAGCACTGCATTGAAGCTTGATGCATTTAGATTTGTCTGGTTTTCTCCATTGTAATTATGTTGCCAGAGTTTATGATGTGTGTATGTATGTTGGATAATGAGCAACTTTACTCTAGTTAGATCATACAGAGGCTCATTGTTTGAAAGGCAAACATGTGCCATGGAAAGTTCTCTGTGTTGGTTTGGATAAGTTTCAGTGCAGCAACTTTGTGGAACAAATGTGATTACATCAAATGTAAATTTCCTCTGAGTCTTACTTTTCTCTCTCTTTCTCAGGAGAGCAACAACGAGGTGGGTGTAGCAGGACCGAGTGGAGATTTCGAGATCCGTGAGGATCGCCGGAATGGTCTTGGCCAAGGTGTAATGCCCGTGGATCCTGATTTTGTCGGCAACACAGTCGATAGAGGTAGTCCTGCCGCCCAGCTCCCACAGAGGAACATCCTGGAGAGAAAAGAAGTCTTGATAGGTGAGAATATGTGCGGGTTTTCATCCCGGACTTTCAGCTCTGTTTGCTAACTACCTGTCACTCTGACTTTTCTGTTAATAAGCCATGTCACCTTTTAGATCAACAGATCACACCCCCTCTCCCCCGTTGCCTCCTGTATTCTTTTCCTGCTCTCTGGGGACAGCTGAGATAACTTGGCATTACCCTGGGTTCACATAGTGCAGATTCATCACCATAAGTGAATGTGCTGCTTAGCCCCATTTGACCTGCTGAGAACAAGCAATCCTGCTCTTTGGTTGTTCAACCCCTCCTTTCTTCCTGCTTTTTCTCATCCTTTTCCCTCTGGGCAAATCCAATTTCTTTTCAAGTGCCCCCTCTTCTCATCCCAAAGAGCTGTTGTAGAAAGTGAGGGAGCAGCCAACTTGCCTGACCTGACTGGCTCTCTGTCTTTCCTTCAGCTATTCTGATTGGTGGACTGCTGGCGGTGGTGTTTTCTGATTTCCTGATCATCGGTAAAGAGCAGGAGGCAACAGATTTTTAGGCTAGACTGTGTGATAGAGACACATCACATGTCAGTGCTATGTAGCGTCATTTATTCTAGTCTGTAGCCCTTTTCACACTGCCTGTTCAGGGCGGAACATCCTGTTCTTAAAGTATGGAGGCTGAATCAGGTTTACTTTTGTCTGGATGATATGAACAACTAAAGAGGGACAACGCTACCTAAACAAAGGTGTCTTTTTGGCACCAAGATAGTACATCCGCTGTGTGAAAAGGGCTGCTGTATTTGTTGTTTTCTGTTAGAGTAGCATTGTTGTAGAACGTGTAAGAATTTACCATCTTTGACTTTTCACATTGATGGAGAAGAGTTTTCCATGTACATTCTTTCCCAAACATTTCTGTGATAGAGTTTACTAGTTATAAAACATAAATAAGTAAAATATTAGACTTTTGCCATTTCTGTGCAATGTGTTTATCTACATATAAACACATCAAGTTTGTTTTGTTAAAGAGCTATTATTTTTTTTCTATTTTTGTATTTTCTATTATTTGTTGCCAAAAACATGGCTTTGTAAAATCTGTAATGGGTGCAAGTGTGGAAAAATAATAATTTGGCCACTCTTATAAGACTGAGTAAATAATGTAAAACTGAAACAAATATTCAGATTTTAACATTGATGTATATTATAAAAGGCTTAAAGAGTCTGGAAAAATTATGTAAGGGCCACCTAAAAAACAGTATACACTGGGCTTCATCTCTTTAGGAATCCTTTGATTTAAAAAAATCTGTCACAAATCTGTGCTGGAGCCGGAGGTCACTGCACAGCAACAGAAGCACTTAAAAATGATTAACAGTGTTTACGATTTTTTTTCTAATGCTTCCAAAATACTTATTAAAATCACTCAGTATATGAAAAAAAATTAGAGATGCCACCACTTTATTTGGGCTTGACATAAATTTAAGATGGGCTGATGCAAAGTGGAAAACTGTGTTCAGCTGAATTAAAATCTTTAAGCCCAACCACGACCGTTAATAATCCAATAAAATGAATATGTTCCTCTAAATTGTGTTTAGAATTTTTACCATATAAAACTAACTCAAGTGGGACGACACATCTCTCCTCATTCTGTCCTTCTAAATGAGGATGTATATGCTAATGTGACCTTGGCTGCATCTCCACCCACCAACAGCTGCAAGCACACTCTTCTTCGTCTGGTCTAAGTGAAAATAAAGGCCGTCTGACCTTTCTGACACTGTGGTTTGTGCACTGCAGAAACACAGTAGAAATCTACAGCCATTGTGTCGATGAGTGATTTAGAGAATAACATCTCGCAACACAAAACAAAGCAACTCAGCATGTTACAGACATGTTAACGAGAAAATAACCAACATACTTTAAATTATTTTAACAAATTGTGGATTCCATGGAATGTAAGTGATTTAGCTTTAGTGGTGTTGATAAATTACATCTGTGAATGCATCATTGATCACAGAATATATTAAAAGAAATTGTTGAAAGGAATATATGCTGCCATCCCGATGATTTATTTATTAATTTTTTTAGAGAAGATCTTGCTCACTTCAGCAAGACAAAAAAATTTGAAAGTTCCACTTGTCAAGAAATTCTATGAAAAATTTTGTATCACTATGAAAGAAGAAATATGACAAAGTAGGCTCTAAACCACTGTAATCCCACATTAAGTACAAATCTGTAAAACACTGTTAAAGATGACACACCATGTTACTAGCTTTCCGCAGTTGATAGACTGCAAAATATAGGATTTAAGTTATCTGGAAATCCATACACCATCCATCCATGCTTTTATTAAATGTGTTTGTCATTTTTAAGATCCTTGGACCCTTTCTGCTACTATGACTAAAATCAATATTGTTATGCCACTGATGTTGGTGAAAAATGTTATATTATGGGCTCAAGGAAAACTAGTTTCCAAGAGTTTCTCAGTTGTATCCTACAGTAAAATCAAAGATGGTAAATATGTGTTGCTATGCATGCCAGGGACATATTGAAATCTAAGTTAATAAATTATTAAACTTTTCATATCTAAAAAATGGAGAATAGTCAAGTGAAAAACCTTTTTGAAGCTTTTATTGAGGTAAAAGTGCAACACCGTATTCCTGCATTAGTGGAACAAAACGGAGGTAGACACTCATCACACTCACTTATGACAGCAAAGTTTTATTTACGGGTTTTGCGTCATTTATGTCATCGAAGCCAAGCTTTAACAAAAAATTCTGACCATTTTAACAACCACACACAAGTTTTTAACTAACAACAGCCGTTCATAAATGATTTGATCAGAGAGAGGAGGGAAATTCAGCTTCTGCTAATCAGATGCAAAACTTTGACCTTTTGATGCATAGTGTCCACTACTGTGGACATCACTTTAAAGGCTATTTTCTAGTATATGCATGGGTGTGGATAGTGTTTATTTGCAAATTAGCCACACATGTTTGGTAATTATCAAGTTTGCATCATAAACAAATTATACAGCTTAATTTTTTTTAATAGAATCATATTATATAAATACAACAACATATTTCAGTAATATTTTTATAGAAATTGATCAAAATAAGTGAAAAGTAGAATAAGATTATCAATACAGAAAAGCATCACTGTACATGTCTGTAGAAGTGAAATCTTGTATTTAAAGAAAAAAAAGAAAAACGGCCTCTGTTTTTGATTATTTCATGCATCAGAAGGTAAAATGAGTTGACTTTTAGGGATTCAAGTTAGCACCAAACTTTTAGCTCCACAGAATGCATGTTGGCACATCAGGCTCCTCAGTTTTCACTAAGTAGCGATGTGATAGTGATGCTGTCGTAGATTTCCAGTGCTTTCAGAGTAGAAGTTTATTAAAGTGTATAGAGTTTAGACCTACTGGCAGGACTTAAGCGTGTATTTCTGAGCAGCTTTACCATGTAATCCACAGCAAGCTTGAAATCACTGATCTGTTTCTTTCTTGCTCCAGCTGTGATAGTGGGAGGTGTAGTGGGTGCCATGTTTGCCGCCTTCCTGGTGATGCTGCTGGTGTACAGGATGAAGAAGAAGGATGAGGGCAGCTACACACTGGAGGAACCCAAACAGGCCACCGTCACCTACCAGAAACCAGACAAGCAGGAGGAGTTTTACGCGTAACACTTGTACGGCAGAGAGACATGCCACACACCGGGGGAGAAACAAGAGCGAGAGAAATGAGAAAGATACTCTTAAGTCCTCCCCTCCTCCTCCTTCTCCTCCTCTTTTTCATCGCTTCCCCCCTATTTGCTCGCCTCTTCTCATCCCTTCCACTCCTCGTCTCCAAAACACTTGGGAGCGCCTTTCTCTCTGGGGACTTTCTTTTCAATGAAAATGGAAAAAAGAGGACAAAAAAAGGAAAAAAAATCCAAATATATTCAGAAAAATAACACATACACAAACAAGATGTTTTTAAAGTAAATGTTGTTATTAATATTCTACAAATTCTCTTGTTCTGTATGTAATGATATGATTATTTTGTAAGAAAAACAAAACCTTCTCTTGACCTGTGTTTTCCAACACACACAAAAAAAAGTTCCTCTTTTGTTTTTACGGAGCAAATAAAAAGGCCTAAAGGAGAGAGGAGAGGAGGCGGCGGAGCAAGCTGAGGCACACAGATAATAAGACAAATGCCGGGCTTGACTCTGCCTCTCATCCCCCACAATAAAAAAAGAAGAAAAAAAACACAGAGCGTCTGGTTGGCTGCACAGAGCTCAGGGTCAAAGGTGAGAGGAAAAGGTCTCTTTTGTGCCTTCCGTACCTCTGGTGCTCAAATACACACAAACACACATGCAAACAGCCACATAAACACAAGCTTACACACACATGCACACTTGCATCTGCTCGAAAGTGGCTCTGACCTCTCGCTCTGCTTGGCCAACCAGAAAATGGTGCTCAACCCTCGCTATGTTTCACAATGTTAAGGAGCCACTGTGGAAACGCTCGCCGGTCGCATCGAGGTTTGCTAACAGCAAGCTGGCGACCCTTCGGCTCCTCTAAGCTGTACAAAGACTAGTTATGGATAGTAATAATAATCAATAATATATCAATGTTTTTGGGCTGGATGGTGAGTAATAATAATAAAACCATAATAATGATAATAATGATAATAATAACACTTAAACAGGAGGATGTGTATTTAGCATTTTAAAAAAGTTTATATGTAAATATCAGCGTATCCTTTCTGGCGTCACTAACCATCTGCATGACCATGAAGAGTTTTTATCCATCACATCTGTCATCACCTTAGATGAGCTGTGCTCTTGTCACATGCACGCACACATAGCTGCAGACGGAAAAGCCTGCTGTGCATTAAAACACACCACACAGACTTAAATCCACTGTAAATCATATCATTAGAACACATATCAAACCCATCATCATCATTGTGGTAGTCATCACTTGTGGTTGGAGCGAGATCAGGTGGTTTCCGTATGTTATTGATTAGTTTTTAATCGGCTGCCTGGTGGTTTAGAGTTTGGTCTGTTTTGTGTAAAAGCACAACTACATGTTCAGTCATCATGTCATTAGATATTTCCCTCCCTCCCTTACAGACCCTTTGCATGCCTCGCTTTTTTTTTTTTCCTCCACCATTGATTGGCTCTCTGTTTGGAGATGGGAGGGGCCTCTGGGAGGCATGAGAGGCTTTTAAATGAAAAACAAGAACTGCAGGAAGTTGCTCCCACATGCATTAACTGAGTGGAGAAGTGATGAGAGGAAAGTGATGTGTGGGGTCAACTTTCACCTGCAGTGGGACCATTTTTAGGGAAGGTGAAGGAGAGAGAAAGATAACAGAAAGGTAACGTGCTTCTATGTAAGAGATTGTAACAATAACCACACCAGTGCGACTGGGCTAGTAGCTTCTCTTATACTCAGTACTGTAGAACAAAATGCATGGGAGTCAAAACTATACTCTTCTGGATGTGTGTTTATGGGTGCCTGTGTATTTTCGTCCGTGTGTGAATGTGTGTTTTAAAGAAAAGAGGTTTCGTTGAAGTTGGAATGTACTGTGGTCGAGTGTGTGTTTACCTTCTCCAGCAGTTCTCACGCTCTTCCACAGACGGGTAACACACCTCCTCCACTCCTGTGTGTTAAATCACCGGCCACCCCACCTCACCAGTGAGAGAACGTGTGTGTGTGTCGACACCTCATCCAAACTTGCCACCTGTATGTATGTGTGTGTGCATGAGTGCTTCACCTTGGTATTTCACAGCAGACTCTTGTGTACACTACACTAGCCTGTCTAAGTTTGTGTGTGTGTTTGCGTGTGCTTTGTCTGTTCACTGCTGAATGTGGGACAGCTCGTCCCTCACAGTGGCTATCACACACACTGACCGTGTCTTCTCACTGTCTGTCTGGCTTGTCTACCTGTCTGTCTGAGGACAGACGGACAGACGAGACGCCACTTTCTCACAGGCAGGAATGATCTTAACACGTACTGTCTTTTCTAAAGTGACTGTCAAAGTTGTGCGTTTGTACCCATCTAAGCCTGCGTAGCCAAATACGATGAGTGTGTGAGAAAGAGGGTTAAATTTGTATGTGTGTGTGAGTCTAGGTATGTATGTGTGAGCATGTGTGAGTGTGTGAAGCCCAGTGGGGGCTACACTTCTCTGTTTGCTGTTCCCATTCCTGTTTTTATACATTTGCATTTTTTTAAGGCTGAGTTTCTGTCATTGGCTGAGTGAGCGAGAGGAGGCGGATCCTCCACGCCACCGCCCTGTCACTAATCTGCCACTCTGTTCCAAATAAAAACCTGATTGGGTAAACCTTTCCTCTTTTGTCTTTATTTTATGTAAGCGCTTCCGTCCTGACTGTATCTGTATGGCCCATTCAGACTAAAGAGGACGCCGAGTATTGCTATGGCAAGATCTAATGTAGCACTGGTTGTCTGACAAACCTGTGGCTGAGATTTCTTAGAACAGACTCAAAACCAGTGCCACAGAGTCATCCTTAGGCTGCTGTTTTATTCTCTATTTTGTAGTTTTGATCAGATTGAAGCCACAGCGTAAGTTTTGGCTGAGGTTTTCAGTTGTCACTTAAAGGTGCCATATGTAAGAATTTTTTTATCATCTTTATTTTAAGTTGTTGCCAGACATTAAAAGACATTAAAAAATTATGTTTATTTCAAATACTTCAATCACTGACAAGCGTAATTTAGCCAGGATATTCTCATTTCAAAAACAGATTTGCAGCCCCTAAATGATGTTATTGT
>JAPMNP010449698.1:0-13180 GCA_029874935.1 Atherina boyeri | reverse complement strand
ATATATATACTGTATATATATATATTAGTTAATTAATTAATTAATTATAGATATATTTACTCAAATTTTAATTCAAATTTCAAATATTATCAAAATATTAATTAATTATTAATTATATCAAATATTAACTCATTTTGTCACCATGCCCCTATCACTTCCATCATTTAACATCAAATCTGTCTTTCCAGTGGTATAAACATGTGAGGCTGGAGGACGCTTCTCACATACCTCAAATTAATACACTTTAGCAGGAAATAATAACTGTAGAATTACAGCTTAATTGCTTTTAGTATTTTTGTCGCATGCTCACTTAATATTTTGTAATTTAGCCTCCAGTCAATGAACATGGAGGGATCTGTGTTGATTCTAACAGCCCCTGCAGAAATGGTCGCTGGGTCCATGTTGTAATGACTCATATCTACAGAGGATGGCGCCAGATGAACAGAAATAGTGCAGCAGAACCTGAGTAAATTTAACATGACACCACTTACTAGTAACTGTGTGTCTCCCTGCAGGGGTTTTACTATGAAGCTGTCCTAGTTGGAGGCTAGAAATTTGCATTTCCAGTTGCCAGTAAGTTATTCATATTTTAAGAAGCTTAGACTCTCCTTACATAAACATACACAAACAGCTGAGAATGATTAATTGTCATCCATGGCAGCTTAAAATCACAAATAAACCAAGATGTGATAGGTTTGTTTCATTAAAAACAGATGGCTCGCAGGAATTCGCTATTGGTGGTAAAATATAATCACCGCTACATATGGAGAAGAAAAATAACATTACTATATCAACTATGAGCAGTAGATCACAGAATAACTGGAAACATTCAAACTCAGGGATGAAAATAAAGATCTGATTTAGAAGTAATACATGAATATTGGGTGATTTACTCAAAATGCTGAAAATGTGTCACTGACATGATGTTAAACGGTGTTCAAACATATGATTAAGAGACAAAGAGACTTGATTCATTTTAAAGAGTTCTAATCTCCCTTAGGCTTATTAGGTATAAGACAGCACACAGGAAACCCCCCTCTTGTTCAGCAGCATAGTAAATAAGTGATTTATAGCTCTGCTTGGATGATTTGAGGAAAGCAAACAAAGGGTGAGAGCAGACTGGTTCTGGTGCTCCTTGGCACCCAATGTGGATGAGTGACAGCTGCTGGCCGAGGGTTGTAGAAGCTGACACTCTCCTCCACTGTATGCGAGAGTGTGTGTGAGTGTAGGGGCTTCATTCATGCATTCAGCCTCAGGTCCTCTAGACTGTAAGGCCAAGCATAGTGATTCTTCTCAAAGCTCCCTGAATCCACCTAAATTTGACCTCAATAGGATTGTGTTCATACAGATGGAGATTTGTTGGTGTGTGTATGTATTTGCCTTGGAATTGAGGTTGCATTGAACCCCAAGGGCCTCTGTATCTCTTGATATGGGCATGTTTTTACACATACATAAATATCCACAATCTTTGCAAACCCTTGGAGGATACTTGCCATGGACAGTTTGCTCAGTATACAAACATTACAATACATTGCAGCACAAGCATTAAGCTTTACATTTACATTACTGACAGTGTCATGCTGTTGACACCAGTCTATATGAAACAGCACACAAGCTCCTGCACTAATCTATAGCTAACACATGCAATTAATCAATGTAATTACTTCCTTCTAGCTTGAGAATGACTTCAGGGTTACAATGGCTACACTATGTACATTGTAATTAGCAGTGAGACCGTTGTATGTGTGTGTGCGTTTCCTGAAGTGAGTCATGGAGTATAAACAATCCTGTGATGCAGGCGTTACTGTAAATGCATAAAAATTCAATGCAGCTTTCGCAGCCTGACAGCTTGTTTGTGATGAGGTAGCGATCGAAGTGATAGATGAGTGTGCATGTTGCATGGATGTTTTATCCACTGCTGATCTGACAATCTAACCACAGCCCATTACCCAAACACCATTAAAGAGTCAGTTCATAATACTGCTATCAGGTGCACACACATTCACCAAAAGCTGCGAGGAGAACATAACCAATGACATTTTCCATCCACAAACTCAAGAGATTTAAGCTGATCTTCAAGTAGTTGCAAATGGTTGGTGCAAATCAACAAATGCATCCAGGGGATTCTGTTTCTTCAGCAGCCATCATTGTAATGTACTGTGTATGTATATGGAGCAGTTTTTGCTGACTCTATCACTTTTCAGAAGACATAAATTAGTCTTTTACTGTGTCACCATGGCAACTAAGCATCTGCATCTCTTACACAGGCTTGGCTGTGACCAACTTTATTGAGCAGATCATATGTAGGTGGTAATAAGGAGGTAGTGTGGCTGCACACAGTTGAGTATATAGGATAACTAGGTTACGGACCATCTGCAGTTTATCTAGATTTATGTTCTTGGTGGATAAAATTGGGATGGTATTGGTTTTGTTTCCATTGAAAAACAAAATATTATATTTACATTATTCTTCTAAAGTGGTAAAGGTATTTGGATGAAGTAATTATTTACAATAAATATATCTAAATAATTAAACCACTGTGTTTAGTGAGAGTAATTATGAAAATGTGTTTAAACTCAAGTTAAAGTAAAAAATAACCTAAATTGAATCTAATGGAGGGCCCAGATGTATTTTCAATTCATTCTGGTTCTTCATACAGTATTGCCACAGAAATGGAAGTACTTGACTTTTGATTTTGATTTTATTTTATTTAAAAGGGACCATGTGCAATTAAAAACCTAAATGTAAACATTTGATGCATTACACCAGAGTTCGCCTTAGGCTAATTTGGATCTGCAGTCCCCATGTACAAATAAATACATACTTGCAGCAATGTGTAGAAATGTGCAAATGAATTGTATTATTGTATGCATATTTCTAACTTTTTTAACATCTCTATCTGCTCTAATCCCGTAAGAAGAAATTATACAAACATTTTACATAGAGCAAACAACAAAAATAAACACTTTTTTTAAACCAGTTAAAACATAATTCGTTACAAGGACTGAACTAAAAACCAGTGAGAAAACAGCTAATAGTAAAACAAAATTTCTGAAAGACAAACAGAAAGTCTAGAAAACGATTGCTAAAGACCAATTTCAATAATGCAATCAAATTTGACTCACTGAAGGCGAAATCTAAAGAAATGAAGGATGGCTCAAGATTTCTGCACAGAACTGTATATGTCCTCAAATTAGAAGTCATCCCAGAGCCCAGCTGAAAAACCTTACATCTTAAAAATTAGCTCTATGAGCAGATCGTGAAAGTCTTTTTAACTTAAAGAGACATCAAACCCAACCAGACACAGGTTGGACAGGTATATTGAGTGGCTAGAGAAAAGATGAGCATCAAAGAAACCTGACACTTTTCTAATTATAGCTTCTTCAAAAACAGCTTTGAATTGGATTTCATATCAGCAGCATCATACACTGCAGGCGACTCACCAAAAAGCTATTCTCTTTTCAAGCAGTCTGAGTGGAAAACAAGCTCCAGAGCGCGACTGTTTTTTACTCACTGACCACCATAAGATGTGAGGGCAATGGCCAGGAGAGTTCTTCCAACCTCTGCGTGAGTGTGTGTGTGTTTGCTCCATTTCTCACGGCCCTTAAGAAGAGAAGATGCCTTGTCTGCTTCCATTAGTGATTTGCTCTGCTGCAGCAGCACCACTCCGCCCTGTCTGGCTGGAGGACAGTGCTGATAAGACAGAAGTACATCCAGGAGCAGTTGGGATGGGAGTGAGTTTATCCGGGGAGGGAAGAGATACAGAAAAGAGTTGAATGAAGTGGAAAGCAAGTTTAATGTGATTATAGGCTAGAAACTGTTTCAATTTCTCACCAGTCAATACAACTAATAGCATCTTTATCATTTGATATATGATGATATATCTCATTTCTTTTATTAACCATCTAACAGCATCTTTAAGGATTTTGTTATTCTGAGTCCACATGGTGCTTTTTTAAAGTTAGTGAATTTGTTAATTGTATCTAGTAATGCACATAATGTTAACAACAGCTATATTCTTATTATCCTTATAATGTAGACCAAGAAAGACCAATATATAGACAAATGTAATCAATTTTTTTTCCTTAGTTGGACATTTTTTATAATTAGCTTGAGAACACAATTATTATAAATTGAACTAGTGTGGATTTAATTGGATTATAGTTGGAATACAATAAGTCTTGAACTGGACTGTGTCGGAGAACCTGAAGGATCCAACCAATCAGTGTTGGTTTGTGTTCGTGTGCTGTCAAACAGGGATTTCTACAGATTGGATCTTTATTTATTAATTTTGTGCCTTATAAATACTGAATTGCAATATTGCAGTTTCAAAGTGAGATACTTTATTTTCCTGTCTGGTGTTTTATTGGAGTATTACAGCATTTCTGTTATTTTGTTCCTCTGTCTCCCAACTTTTCTGACTTGTTTTTGCTGGCAGTGTTTTTCTTAAATAAATCTATAAAACTTGTTTCAACATTTGTTTTGTTGACTTTAAAGTTTTAAAATGTAGCTTTAATAATCTTAACGAAAATGAATAACTAGAAGATATTAAAGCACTAGTTAGCATGGCTTTGATTCATTCAATTAATCAATTACCCTACCATCACTGGCATCACTTCTAAAGTGCAAAAGCTACAATTTTTGTGGCCGCAGTCCACAAAAATCTGAGTCAGGGTAGCTGTTTCTAGACTTTATGCAAACTTGTGCTGATAAGCAATAGATACCATCATAATCTTGTTTAATAGTGTGCTAATATGCAAAACTACAGCTACAATTGACTGGCTTTGCAGCATTTAGCCAACAGATATAACGTGATAATGATCTTCTCTCACAAAATCTCCAATCACCACCTTGGAGGTTTTATTCTCTTTAACAAACTTCAATGTAGCAGATGAAAAGTACCACCGCTTCCCTTTTTCAACCCTAGGAAAATAGACACAGGGATATAAAGTAAGATCTGAATCCACAACAAGAGACAGCAGCTGAGAGCCTGGAAGGCAGAAATGGAAAGAGCAAACAACTAATGTGTGAGTCACAGACATAAACATCAAGTACAGGAATAAATGATTTAAGGTCATAAGCAGGTGTAATATTATATTACTTTATTTATCTTTTGTACAATGTAATTACAATACAAATATGTTGGTTTAAATACAAAAATTCAGTAAATAAAGATTAAAAATAAACTCCGCTGGTTTGCTTTGTTACCATCACTAAACTATGCTTTTACAATCAAGTTTATGAGGTCATTTAGTTTGCTTTAACGCGGAACACAATTAACCTACATTTATAATTTGGAGGGCGTGCAAACAAGAGATGAGGGCTAAAATATATTTATATTAACACAATTTCATGAGCAAATCTGTCTCGTTTTAGAGAGAAAGTTAGGTAGAGATTTGTTCAGAGAAGAAGAAACATTGATTCATGGAAAACAAAGATGAAAGAAAGACATGAAATGGTGTAAATAATGTCCATAACTTTGGATTCTCTTAAAAGTCTGCTGCCACAGGAAGAGACCAAATAAGTTAAGTAAAAGGAAATGTAAAGAGCGGCAGGCTATATTCAGACAGTTCAATTCCAAAGGAGCACAACAGGATCAGATTGTTTAGATAACACAGACAGACATTCTGTGGGAAGCCCTTCAACAAATATTCCTTTTTGTAACTCTGAATCTTCTTTAAAAACATCCAAAGTCAAAATGCTGAAAACCTTGTTGACATTATTGGAGTTTAAACTATATCATGAGTTGCACATAGTAAGAAAACATCTTCTTTATGACATTGCAGTTATATAATAAGCCATATTTCTTTTAAGTGATCAAATGTATGATCAGAAGAGGTTTTGGAAGTTGAGGAATATGCTGCTTAAAAGTAAGTGGCTCGGCCTTTAAAAAAAAAAAGAGGAGAAAAGCTAGCAGACAGAGATGGTGTTGTGCGCTAAGTGATGAATGTGTCTTTGTTCTCAGTGTTTTCACACAATCTGCCTCTCACTTGTGTGTCCTTTCTTATCGTGCCTTATCTAATGTCCCCTCCTTCAGACATCCTCCTCCTCGCTCCTTAAAGGTATGGCTCCGTTCTCTCCTTCAGTTGCTCACGTACAGCTGCTCCTTCCTCTTTCCTCCCTTCCGGCTAACTGTTATTACATTTCTGTCTCGTAATCTGTCTGAATCATTGTGTTACATTCACTAATCGGGATTCTGTCATTCCTCATGTGTGAGTCATATCAGCTTATGTCGGTCTGCTTTTTTCACCTTTCCCCTACAGTGTAGCATGAGTACACAATCATATCATAGATGATGAGACTATACCCTGTATTTGAAGACGTATATGGAGTTATGAATGTTGGAATGTAGTGCATTAGTTTTCAACCAGTTGCACAGTGTCGTAGAGTTGTTGTTTTTTTCCACTGAGTTGTTAAAGTTCCTTAGGTTTGGAGTCCAAAGGACTGTTGTGTGCTATATTGTCCAGAGTCTGTGTGCTGGTTATCCTGAAGTGATTTTTCATGCCTCAGTGCCCTTGTTGTTCGGGATTACCAACAGAAACAGGCCACACAGCCAAGTGATGCCATACTGACTCAGCCGGCCAGTACAAATGTGAATCACAGAAACGTTGGGGGCAAACAGGTGGAAGAAACATGCCGCTATATACACCGGTCTGACATGTCACACTGCTCTGGTTATTTGGTTCTTGTCACATGACTCCGATTCCCACAGTGCTTTTCCTTTTCTACTGCCCGATCTAAGCCGTTAACTCTCTGTTCCCTACTCTCTACGATTCAACAAAAATAAATATGAGGGGGGAGATTTCAAGAAAAAATAAACATGCTCCTGAAACACTGCTTTAAATTTTGGATTTTTTTAAGTACATATAACATGTTAGAAAAATAATAAAATACAATAAATAAAATCATTTTGGCCATAAATCTCTACAATCTGCCAGTAAGTCCTTTCAGGCATCCAAGCTTCTGCTGTGCTTTAAGATCAGCATCAATCCATTCATTAAATCGTCTCTCTGCTTCTCCACATATGTTGTGATGTATCCGTATCCACCAAAAATCAAGCAAAACTTCCAAAAACATCTAATGGGATTGGAATGCATCTAAGAGGAGTCCACTTTTAAAGAAAGAAACCACTGACTCGTGTCCCCCCTGCAGCGATCTCAGAAGGGGGCACATGCAGTACATCCACAGTGGAGAAGGAAAAGCAACGAGGAGAGGCAGGTGTCGGGTGGAGAGGAGCACTCAGTCCAACAAGTTTAGAGATCTAGAGACCTGATCCTCCGATTGCAGCCCAGCAAATTGCTAAGATCATCTCTGTCTCACATGGGAGCATAAAGAAAGCAATTAAGATAATCATAGCACTGAGTCCTATTAGAGATTTTAGCGATTTGCTAGGCTGCCACAGGTTGGAGGCTTGGTTGACTTCCATGACTCCCATCCCATTTACGCAGAGAAGCTGGAGTTAGTGCCTGGCTTCCTTGAGCTTCAGCTCCAGAACTAGTGCTACAGTTTTGGGAGACTGAATGTGGCTCAGAGCTCAATCTCAAAAGTTTTTTGCAGATTGTTGGAAAATGGATTGGGTGCGCCACCTGGCGACTTGTTTCCTGGCTGCTGAGGTGCCGATTTAGTCTCCAGTGCCGCCCATTTGGCCTCAAAACGGTCATCTTCTTGGGACTCGCTGACAGCCGGAGCTGTTAGCTGGCTGCCCTCTGGTGGCCAGCTGCTACTGCCGCCACCATTCCCTCCACTGCTGGAGGTCCCATTCTGGAGGGTAATTGTGGTGCTGCCGAGTGGTGGGAGGCCATTAATGGCTGTAGATAGCGGTGGAGTGGAGGAAAATGTAGATGTGGAGAAACCTGCAGGGTGTCCAGCTCCACCAGCTGCTCCTGGATAGGAGTGGTGGTGTCCAACTGTTCCTAATGCACCCACTTTAGAAGCTCCTGTGGCTGAGCCCATGGTGCCACCTGTGCCTGATGAGCCAGTGGCGGTACAGAAGACGTTGGCCACCATCTGTGATGGTGTGATGCCTACCACTGGCACACTGGTATTGGGATAGGTCATGCTGCTGGCCAGGCCTGGCATGTAGGTCTGGATGGGCACGAAAGCAGGTTGGACAGGTTGGCTGGCAAACATTCCTACAGGAGCTGGAGTGGTATCAAATACCAGAGGGAATGGTTGCATGGAGCTTGGAAGAGAGCCAGGGGGTCCAGGAAGAGAGGGCTGCAACATAGGTGCTCCGGACATGCTTGGACCCGACATGGTGGGGATGGACATAGATGGGAGAGACATAGGGGGACCAGATACTGGAGGGCCTGGTATTAAAGGAACGGAAGATATGGACATGGGTGGGAGAGGCATCGAGGTTTGACCTGAAAGTGTAGTGGGGCCCGAGATAAGAGCTTTGGACAAAGTACCTAGGGGCATGGGAACAGTGGATACTGGGGCAGCTGACATGGCTGCTTGAGTGGATATCTGATGGCTGATAATGGAAGGCGGTCCGGGGATTGCGAGGATAGTGGGGCCTGAAGGTGGTGTCGGTTGGGGTCTGAGAGCCTTGGAGACCTCCTCGAGCCATCTCTCTGCCTCTGAGGGCGTGCGTTTGTGGCCGCTCTGCATTGCCACGGAAACCGGAGGAGGAGAGTTGACAGAGGATTCTGGTTGAACCCAAGATGAAGTGACTAGAAAGGGTAAAAAGATATTGAGTTTTAGAAAAAAACAAGAGTTTTAGAAAGTGTCAGCACTCTTTTTCTGATTCAGTCCTTCTTACCCTGCATCGGTGCAGGTGGTGGAGGCAGGACAGGGGGCACAGTGCAAGTTGGCGGTCCATTTGCTGACATGGAGGGGTTGGAGAAGAGCTCGTCTGGCTGCTTTGCGAAGGAGGCGTTGATCTGGCAGCACAAGGCATTAATACTACCGTCACCCTCACCTGGTAACCCTATGTCCATCTCTGGTACTAGCAAGAAAGGAATACACAGAGGGGAGGTGGGGAAAGGCAAAGAATAGGAAGGAGGTGGGATGGGATGAGAAGAGGGTTGAGCAGAGAGGCAAACAGAAAGAGGAGGAAAAAAGTTTATTCAATTGTATAAGAGACCCATTTAGCATCAAAGCAGAGAAAACTGGGACAGATTAATACTTTCATAAAGGATTTAATGACCTAAAAATGGTCAAAAACACACTTTTCTCAAGACAAAATAAAGGTCCTGTGCAAATCTGGACTTCCTCGTGAGAACAAAAGGTTAATAATGATGACATACAGAAGTTTCATAAGTATTTGAAGCAACTAAAAAAAAAAAAAAAATTGATTTTGTTTTCTGTGATTCAAAACCATCTGCAACTGATCTGTAGCTGACCGAAAAGGGATTAGGTTTCTGTCCGACTCTGGTTTGGAGTACAGCTTTAAACCTTTCCAGCACAGACTGCTGATATAAATAGCTGTAATATCCAATTCTCAGTTCTATGTCCCCTAGTTGCTCCCTTCTAAACACAGGAGGCATCAAAGGCAGAAGATTTGTCTCGTCGGTCCTCTCCTTCACTTCCTCATTTACCCTTCCTTGTACAAGAAAAGAATTTGGCGTCACCTTTCATGCTGAAGTCCCATTTTGCAACGTGGACATGCAGACAAACCAAAACCTTGCATGTGCGTGCCACGACTGAAGCTGAAGAAGGATTAAAGTTGGATAAATGAACGTTATTTACCACAGATGGGCCTATTGTGTGACAAACCCTACTGCTGTGCCATTCAAGTCCCTTTTCTAATACATGTATATTTCTTTCAACGGTGTATTTTGTATGGCTACAGACTTTGAATTATATTGAAGGGTGCTGCAGTCGCAGGAAGCTTGTGTAAGGTCTCCCATTAAGGATTTCTCTATGCTTTGTTCTGCCACCCTGTGATCCATCTCTTCCTTTTCTTGTCTACAACCCACAGAGTTCAGAGGCACTTCATGCGAGAGTGTGTGCACTGTGTGAGTGTGAGTTATCATTGGTGCAGTGGCAGGTTTAAGGGCTGGTTGAGGACTCGCTTAAGGCCAACTAAGACAGCTGATTGACTGCACAAATCAATATATTCATTGTTCAGAAAGTCACAAGAGAGCAAGGAAGCAGCAGGCTGCTCTGTTAGTAAGTGGGATTGTGTCAGATTTAAACTCCATCAGATCTGAATGCGATGCTTTACTGATGACAAGGGGATGAAAATCAAAGGTGGACTGCGAGGGGCTGCTAAGAGTTGTGGTTTCGTATCCCAGCCCCCCCCCCCCGCTAATGACTATAATCAGCCTCACTACCAAGCACTCTGATCCTGTGGCGCCACTTTGAGTGGGTGTGTCTACGCCTGTGTCTTTCTTTACATCAACCTGTCGAGGCTAATTCAGTTACCACTTATTGTCAGAAAGAACTTCGCAGTCATCTCGCCACACACTCCTTTAGAGGCAAACAGGACTAAACCAAATATTACACCTTGTCCACAGGAAGAAATGAACATAAATGCATCCGGGATGTGCTGCAGGTTTATTCGGTAATATGATTACTCTGACCCCTTCAGATAAGGGTCAGTGATGCTCCACTGAAGCCAAATGGAAAATGTAATAAATCTCCAACAAACAACTGTAACACAGGAGGAACATAGAGTCCTGATGTGTATTTCCTATTTCCTGTTTACGATTGGACTTCTAATGTTCCTTGACTTCTCTGGAACAATAAAAATCAATTTGGGGATTTAAGTTTGTAGAATCCATTAAAAAAATATTTTTTCCATAAATAAGGGAGAGATCCTTACCGATTACACAGAGAGGCTCTTTGATACGAGGTGTATATCAAATAGATCAATCACCTCTGGATACAAGAGGCATATGAATGATGTTAACAAGATTATCGCTTAATTTCATCTGATGATATCTGTGAGGTAATATGATCAACCCCCATGACATAACACTGGTTTCTCCCTATCATAGTTAGTAAACAGGCTTCTTATCAGACAGCTGACAAGAAACAGATCTGAATGAATGCATTAGTGATATTTTTCATTTCTTAATAAAATCACTGGGAGGATTAATTAATGAATAGGATATAGTTCAGCTGTGACTTAGAGGAACAATCAGTTTTAAACCAATAAAAAATAGACTGAAATGGGATAAAAAGAAAGTTATAAAAAATTTGGGAAACATTAGAAAACAATTCACTTTCCGGACACTCTTTATGTTTGTGCAGTATCCCAGTAAAGACACAGCCAATAAACTGCAGGCGTCTTTATTTGTCAACAAATGAGTCCAACTCAAAAAAAGTCTCAACTCACCAGGGTTCTTGGCCTGGAAGTCGGTCTTGCGTTGTAGTGTGGATGGCAGGTCATTGAGGCGGAGCGACAGCTGCCTCTTGAAGGGAGAGTTCTTCTGGCTGAGAGCTGGAAATCCTCGGAATGAGCCTTGGCGCACCAGCTGCTCAATGGGCGCGTGGCGGCGAGGGATGGCGTGGGGCCCGCCTGGTTCCGCGCGCTCCATTGGGGATGCTGTACCCTCAGGTGGGGAGGCGGTGCCCGGTGGGAGGGCTGGGATGACAGAAGGCTGATCTGGAGGGAGACCGAATTTCAGTGATCAGTGTTGATAGAGTCAACATTATTCAAAGTGTGTTCATGTGAATATTTGTCCTCAATGAGCTTCATATCTGAAATCAGGTCTCACCTTTCTTCTTATCCTGGAGCTTGTCATCTCGCTCACTGCTGCTGCCCTGCTGGCTGGAAGTTGAGTTGATGCGGAATGAACCCTCACGCACAAATGAGGTGCGACTGGCGTCGAATGAAGCCGTCACGCCGCACTCTTTCTCCCTGCGCTGCTTCCTCTCCAGACAGGCAGCAAAGGCACAGCCGACTGCATGACTCAGTCTCTCCCCCTGAGACGATACACAATAAAGCAGCTCAAACATTTTTGAAGTGCACATCTTGCAGATGTCTGTAACATTTATAATTGCTGTAGTAGAAACATTTCAGCTGTTGTAATGTGTTGCTGTGGTTGTACTTTTGTCTCTGATGTTGTAATAGAAGTTTGTTCATTTGTCATATGATGGGTGACAGCCAAGTCACCCATCATCAGCCGAGCTGAGTATGTTGGTTGCATCTATTCTGCTTTTGGTGAAGCCAGGATGGTGGGGCTTAGACTCCCTCACTGGAAAAACAAGGTTTATCAAAGATTACCTCTAGATTTTAGGAATGGAGAGGGTGGAATAGCCTGACCTGTACCATATTAAAGGGAAATAAACAGGATTTCCAATAATATAAGATCTAATGCCAAGAAGCATTGCTTTTCTCTCAAAGTGTATGTCTGAAACCTCTCAAATGTTTCCAAATTCACCGTTTTTGTCAGTTTCCCGTCTACTTTGAGCCACCAGCTGCTACCACTGGCACTTTTCTTTAAACAGAAGATCATAACTCATCAAATATAGTTGGCATTTGTTTAGTGAAATGCTGGTGATCAAATTCACATGTTTATTCAATAGAGCTTATTGGATTTAGGGTGTAAATCTTTCATGTTGTTCAACACAAGTTTATGCTACTGGCACTACAAGCAACAAATTCCCTTTGTTCCCCATCAAATCTCTGGTGCCCTTTCTGTCTGTCTGCCTCAGCTGCTTCCCTCCACAGTGGCAGCCATGATAGCGACGGGAGTGGTGGTTCAGTTTGACATAAGCATGTAGAGGTATGGAGAGTGTGTGGTGGAAACAGAGACAGACAAAGATGGGCAGATAACCCCACAGGCTCCTGTCTAATCCCCTCTTCTAATCCCACAGGCCTGTGCTCCGTTCTTTTCTGTCCACATTAATAATCCAACCCACAGTCTGAGTTTATGAAACTACAATGCACCATGACTGGCAGTATTGCAGCAATTTCCACTGAGCTTTGAAATCAGCTTGTCGAGCAGCAACTAGGGGAAAATTTAATCACAACTGACCACCGAGTTAGCCACAACTGTACTTTCAGACATCAGTGCATCAAAAGGGGGTTGGGACAGGGTGTCCGTGATTTTTTGGTGAGGTTTTCCTCCACAACGTCTCTATTCATTTTCATTAACTGCCAATCCATCTAAAGGAATAGAACTTGTACCATATATAACTGATATTTCTAAATTTTTTAATCCTAAAAAATAAACTAGATATAAATAGAATGAACTGGTTACAGAAATCCAGTAAAATGTTGTTA
>JAPMNP010445316.1:0-11180 GCA_029874935.1 Atherina boyeri | reverse complement strand
TTAAAATCAATTGTTTAACTCCAGGGAAGGTGAAAATTAAGGATATTTGCCCAAATGGTGGTGTGTTCCTTTAAAGTATCCGATTAGTTCAGCCTGGTGTCAATTAAGACCAGAACTGATGGGCCACAAAGCAACGTGTTTCATGGGCCGGTGGCCAGGACAGAAAGTTCTAATTACTCAGAAAAGGGGGATGTGTTTGAAAGTGTGAGCGGGCAACCCAGTGTTAGTTGAGCCACTGATCTACTGGGTTAAATGGAATAGTCAGACCAATTAATAAACTGTGTTGGCCCAAAAACCATGTCGGCCCACCAGGAAAATGTCTGGTGTGCCTGATGGCCAGTTTGTCCCTGTTTTACACCAAAGGCCAGGTGATAACCACTGCATGCAAGCTCTGATTACAATTATTTTTACTCGATTAAATAACACATGAAACATATATCTGTGAGTTCTGTTCTGTAGACGGCCCAGAGCAATGCCCATTTCTTCTAGAAGTTAAATGATTGTTTACTCTTTTCAGTGAGATTTCTTAAGCTCACCTTAAAGACATGACAAGGACAGTCAAGACATAAGCTCTCTCTCTTTTTTTTTTAGCTACAAAACGATCTGTTATCCCTGTTCTCCTCACTGGTCATCTTATTTTTAATGGACACAGGATTATTAAAACACCTTTCGAAAGCATGATGTTAATAATCAAACTCAAGTTTGAATATAAGTGTCACAGAGTTATGATTCTTGCTGAATAGAACATTTTACATGAACAGTGACTGGGCTTTTTTTCATTCTAAAATAAGTCTCCTGTGGCATTTCGTAAGGCTGCTCTGGTTCACCACAGCAATGACATCTTTCCAATATGCAATCCAAGCTTCAGTCTCAGGATCAATATGCACTGTCCCTGAAGGGGGATGGGGATTAGAGGATAGGAGGAGACCACATTCACTGTAATGGTCACACCCTTTAATTGTATTGACTCATAAGGACAACAGAGAAATTATGATAGAGTTAGCTCTCTGACTTTAGTCACTCTCAAACAATCTTGTTTTACGTTTTCATAAAACGTTTGTAGTTTCTTGTTTTCTTCCATGTCATTGTCACAATCATTTTGTACTGACAGAAACAAGTAGCATATCCCCTCCTCTGTGTTTCAAAGATACACTAATTGCAGAAATCTATCCAATGCAGTTTGAAGATGTCTAGGAATGACATGTTGGCAACATTAAATATGTGCTTTTCTAAATAGTTGAGTTAAAAATATTAAATTTTTCTTGTACTTCAGTGTTTTGCTTGTTTTTTATGTAACTTTGGTTTCAGTTGATGTTTGGTAAGATTGGCACCTATGTTTTTTACTTTTGCACTCGTATCCAGCTGCATAATCTCAATTTCAGCAAACTTGGAGGCTTTGGGGTAATTTTTTGGAACGCAGAAGGACAGATTTGCATCCCTCAAAGAAGCTAATATGCAGAGAAGTGGTCTGCAGAGATTGAATGCTGATTGGCTAAATACTTGCTTGAACCAGAAAAAGGAAGAGGCGTCATCAGAGATCAACCAAAAGGAAGAAGTGTGACACAAAACAAAGAAGAAAAACGAGAATGTAACAGGTCTATTGCTACGGTCTAATAATAATAATAATAATAATAATAATAATAATGATAAAAAATTGTATTTAAAACAGCTTTCAGGACACCCAAGGTCGCCGTACAAGATAAAAACACAGTAAAATACAGTAGAATAAATAAAATGAGAAAAAAAAAAAACATGTCAGGACATAAGTCTGGGTCCTTACATACATCGTTTTTGTTTCAACATTTAGCATATGATGTGCCTTCATCATGTGATGTTAACTTGTCAAGTCATTTCAGAGCTCTGATTCCTTTCCATATTATGGATGTTTTTAGGAAACCAGTGAAACAGGCCAGGCTTTCCTAATACTGTATACTGACTCTCTTTAGATTGTGATGCACAAATAAAACAAATCGTAAAAATAGATTGTATCTTGCAAACAATCAATGCAATAACTTCTATCTAAGGCCACTCCTATCACATCAAGGTAAGGCATTAGTTCTCATGAATAAAGACACTTCTATTTCATGACAGCTCGATCATGCAGGAGCATTTTTTTCTCCTGGGAGACTGTAGTCTTGTCTGAGCTGTGGTAAAGCAGCCCTGGAAATCCCTGCTATGGTGATGAGGGTTTAAAAAGAAATAGCTCATATAATGGGGTGATCCTGGGTGACTTATCCAAATCCCTCCGTCATCTTCTTTTATTGCTGTTCATTTAGTCCCTAGTGGCCAATCCGCGCATGGTGGGTGAGCAACGCTGGAGAAGTCCTCAGAGCATTGTCTATTAATTTGATGTGTTCAAGTCATGTCTCACAGGAGCAGCCAATCAGTTGATAGCACAGTTTTGAGTACAGAATGTACGCTTAAAAATGTGATAAATTGAAAATATCTGACCATGTATAACAAAAAAAAATAAAACGATAAAATGTAATTATTTGAGTTGAACTAGAAATCATGAAATGTGAGTGTGAAAGTGCACAAGACGTTGCTCATATAGTCTTGTGTATCTACACTAAATAATAAATTTTAAGGACTTCAAATGTTGTCCACTTTTTGTCAACATATTGAGGAATTATCAAAATCGTCAGATGATGTTATTGTTTAAAGTTTAAGAGTTTTGTTATAGTCCTTGTTCCTGTGTTTTAGTAAAACCTTTTCCTTTGCACCTATTGTTTTCCAGGTTTGCATCTATTTCTTGTTTCACACCTTTATAGACTTACTCATTGCCACACTCTTATTGTCTGCCACCATCTCCCTGAGTACAAATACTTCCAGATTTCCTTTGTTCATCACAAGTTGGCCATTGCTGTTTTCTGCTTTGCCTTGCTTGGTGTTTTTGGATTTCTATTTGATTTCCCTGCAACTGTAACAACATATGTGTTGTTAGTTAGAGATACAGTTTATTTAGTTCTCATACACCTGCATCCCCCTGGGAGTCATGCAATTGCGTCCTGAAGTTGAACAATATTCAGCATTCACTTTTTCATTATATTTCACCAAAAAATGCACAAGTTATACTCATTCAGATGTTGCATTAAACTGTCACTCCAGAAGTATTTGCTTGGGTGTGGGAAAACATCTAAATTTGCCTTCAAATCCTGCATCTGACGTGTGACAAATCTCCCTTTTCTGTCTTTTCTTTCTTTGTATTACAAGTACTTTTGCAAGATCACACAGACAGTATAGGCAAGAAAAAAATAAATTCCAACGGAAATTTGCCTCTTTAAAAAACCTGTTGTGTTCTGGTAAAATAAATGTAGTCATGTTCATCATCAGTTATATGATAATGCTTGTTTGTATCAGACATGAAATCAGAAGAACTAGTTGACCAATCCTACAGTGAAGGGGCAAGATTTGCAATCTACATATCACTGCATGTGTCCATTGTGTTTGAGCACAACACAATAAGGGCATTAGTGCAGACCATTGCAATATCTTGCATCAAGTGACAACATTTCTGTTCCAATATATATACAATTAAACTGTTTTAGATTTTTTTCTTATAAAAAAAATTGTCCTTTCATGGCAAACTGACTTATTTCCAAGGTTCCAGTGTAATATTTTGCATGTCAGATCACAAAAGAAAAGTGATTTGTTACAATAATAGCAAGTAGTTTGAAATGACATAGACAAACTCCATCTTTAGAGCCCTCATTGTTTGCTTGTGTAATTAAACTTTTGCAGGCATTTATTTGCATAAGATGGTGTCTCTGTACCAATTATGTGTTGCAATGTCATGAATAAATCATTTAGCAAAATATCTGGCTGATCCAATTACTTTGCTCTTTGCATGACCAATATTCAAGTTGTTATCATGGCACATCTCTTACTTAACTTTTAGATTAGGTGCATTCTTTAATGATTATTCCTCAGCTAAACAAAGACTTGTCCTTTCTATATAGTAAGAATGTATTTATTTACTCATTTGTATGAAACAGAAAATACAAGGTTTCCAGTAAAGGAAGTAATATGCTAGCTAATTTTTTTTCTATGTTTCAGTCATTTTTTTTCAACTAATTTAATTTAATTTTTGCAAAGTTTCAGTTGTTTGTTTTACTGGAAATAAAACCTCATGGAACCTCATTGCATGTTCTATTTTCATTGATTAATTGATTGTGGCAAAGCTTCATGATGTTGTATTGATTTGATTATTGGGCAGCTACTGTTTATTGATTTTTGCTCTGCTTTTGTCAGTAGCTACCACCAATAAATTAAGTATTGTGTTTCAGGTTGAGAATGTTGACCTCAGCATGAATGTGTTCAAAATACGACAGACTATATCAGAATAGGGTAAACAGCATGCATGTTTGATATTATCTAAGGCAGCCATGAACTGAAAAGTTAGAAAATAATATTTTGATGTTGTCATTCATGACTATTTGCATTGATTACAATGGAATTATACAATTTCAAATATCATCAGTTTGAAAAAAAGAATGGCCTTTTATCATCTCTTTATCATGAAGCCTATGCTGAGCACCCTGTGGGCCTCAGGTGACGAAGAGGTTAATTCAATCAGATATATTTTAATGGGATGAAACTTGAACTTCTTTTACAACAAACAGCAAAAATTATTAAAACCCTGAAAAAAAAATGATTTCAACCGATAGAAATGGACTATCTCTTTGGAAGATTACATCAGACCAGGAGACTGTTACTTAATGACCGCTTCACAACCTTGAATATGAAATGTTCACCGGGGCTTGTACGTTGAACAACTCTATATTTAGCCCGGAAAAATGCAAACATTAAAGTCTAGAGGCAGATATCCCTTAGAGGAAAATCTAACTTTGAAGGTAACCCCAAATTAGTTGGTGTAATTAATTCATCTTTACCCTGCCCTGTAAAAATATCAAAGGACTGTCTGCCTGAGTATGTGTGTGTGCGATTTTAGTGTGAGGGCATGCAAATGGTATTGTGTGTGTTTTAGTTGCTTGACTGAATTTGTTGTTTCATAAAAAAAAACTTTATTCATGAGTGCTTTTCTGAAGCTGCAGGGAAGATGACCATACATGTCTACCAAGAGACATACTTGTGTGTAAATAAATCAGTAAAGACCATAACCTCCCCCACTCCAGAACGGCATTCAGAGCCAGTCCTTAACTCCTGGGTCTCTTGAGTGCTGGGGTAGTTTAACTCTGACCCTGCTTGTTTCCCTCCAGTTTAGTGTGAGAAAACTCAAGCAGGCAAACTCCAAGTGGGAGGCAGATTCAATGGGGTGATCTCACATTGTTTACCATTCTTCACTCTGCACAGTGGCTGACTGGGGAGTGATGCTGACATATGCTGCGGGATTTTCCTCCGCTGTTGTAGCTCTGCTGACACAACCTGTATATGAGTCATGCATTGCCTGATGGTTACTTTGTGGAGTTGAGTGTGTGCTCTTGTGTTATTAGATATGGAATCTTTTTAATATTTAAAGCCCTTTACAGCAGACTGGAATTGGGCTGACAAATATGTTTGTGATGAATAATTTAAAGCGACCAATTTAAAAAGACTAGCTACAGCAGAAGTCGTGATGCTCTCTCTTTGTTTTCTTTTTTGGCCTTCTTGTGAAATAAAAAAAGGGAAATAGACAGGGGCTGCATATAAATGGTCATGTGATATCGTGTGCACATGCTCTAAAAGCTATACTTTTATGTGCCTGTGTACAAGATAAATGTCTGATATCGGAGGATATGGCTTAAAAGGCCTGAGGGTATTTGTAAGCTTGCTGCAAAGGCAATTTCATAATGTGCTTGTATTACACAACAGTGATGCAGCGTTTTGCTTCTGTATACATATTGATGAAAGCTGAAAGCTAGATACTGCATTGTTATCCAGATACCCAATGTTTCATATTTACTTTTTCACAGTTTCTATAAATGTGAATTGATAAGGATGATGATGCAGCAAAAACTATTTTCACGGTGGAACGAGGACTGCAGTTTTTTCTGTTAGGCAGACAGTGCAAACTGCAATAATCTACATTATTTTTATCTCATCACTAGCCAAGATATCTTGCTTGTAAAAGTTTACTGTAACATGAATCTGAATGATGGAGAGAGTCATGGGCAAGTCGATTTTATTAGAGGCAGACAGAGATGGAGTAGGAAGGAGAGAAGGACAGAGTGAAGAAAAAAAGAGAGATTGTATTATCTCTTTCTATGTCATTGATTTATTCACACATGGAAATAAGGGCAAAACAGTATTTCATCAGAGTGATTAATACTCAATAGGAGGATTGAGCCTTGCATCTTTGCTTTTGCATATTCATTTTGCTTCACGTTAAAAGAATAATTGCACATTGATTATCTATGTCCAACACCAAGGACTGATCGTTACTTTGTTAGAGGAGAAGGAGTATCTCTTAAAGCCCACTAATGTCTGCAGACCCCAATTATGTCCTGATCAGAGGAGAGATGTCTTGTGATGTATTACATAGTGGAGGTGGGTATAATCAAATTGTAATAAATATTTGGTGATGATCGCTTTTTTATGTACACATTCAAAATGTCAGAATAGCTTTTGAAGTCCTCTGTGTAACAAATAAAGCTCTCATTGGTTAAATAAAATTAAATTGAGGAAGAAAAAAGAAGATCTTAATAGAATATAACAATTTATGTAAATTAATGAAGCAATATTAGTGCTTTAAATAGCCTGGACATGTTTTTTGTATTAGTTGAGGTAAGTTGAGCTGCAACGGAAACGGCACACTGGTGTGAATGCAAAGTTCTGACACTGGTCACACTTCAGGCACTTGCAATTAAAAAGTTGTTTATCACATCTCCAAGTCATTGTATTGAAAGCAATGAGCTGCAGCGCTTTAATCAAACTTAGACAGTAAGAATTAAATTACAGTATGTGGGTGAAAGATGATAGCCAGTGCTGCTTTTTACCGTTCGTTTTTTGACACATGTTGAGTTCCACTGAATAATTAAAAGGCTTAATAACTACTGGGCATTTCATTCTGTCTGCATTGAAAACGTTTCACACATTCTGTTATTCAGATCACCTTGCAAAGCAGCAGGATTCTCCTACTGTAACATTTGTGATAAGACATCAAATGGTGATCAGCACTATTGTCTCACTTGAGGAAGGTTTCTGCTTTCAGTTCAATTCATTGAATCTTGAAAGAAGTGAATCTCAGATGGAGTTTTTTTTTTTTAGCCTGTTCCCTCAGTGCAGCCTTGGATTCTCTCTGGGTGCTTTGACTTCCTGCTATACTCTAAAAATGCCTTTTTTGTTTACTGTTGGGTCCAATATGACTCTGTGGCCTTATCCTGTGATGGACTGGTGACCTGTTCAAAGTCACCATACATCAATTGCAGTCGGCATGGATGGATGAATGGTGGTCAAATAAAATGGACCATAAACACACCTGATGGCAATGTTGACATCAGTCACTGGCTGCTCCAAAGATGTTAATGTTATAGCATCAGTAATAGCACCACTAAATAGTATTTCTCCATTAAAAGAAGAAATGAATCATGTATAAAAAATATTTCAGTTGTTTTTTGGTAACCTGACATTAGAATACGTTTGATTTACTTATTAGTCCCACTCCATTGATCCTCCATCTCTCTCATTTCAGGTGTCTGTGCTTTACCAAACATTTTCCAATGAGGATATTTTAGATTGTTTTGTGTAACAAACTTTCTGCCTTATTAGGTAGTTGTCCAGGTGATCATAAATTGAATATCATGAGTGTTGTACAGCTGACCGTAATGCAAATTTAGATAGTTTGGATGCAGCATCTCAGAAAAAGATAGCAAATTGTAAGGGTCTGTGGTGTAATACTGTATTTTTCAAGCTGCTTCACAAAAAAGTGAAAATTTGCAGAGTTGCTACTCGTTCGAGGAAAACTCAATTATTAGGTGTTTGATTGTCATTTAAAGTCAGACAAGGATGTAGTTTGCATTACATAAAATACTCAGACATACTCCAAACTAACAGTTGATGTTTAGTATGTGTGGGCAAATGCCTCATGCACATTTCCCTGTATGACTGGGAATGTGTACAGTGAAAACTATAATATATAAATCAATTTAAAAGGTTTCAATCATTCATTTCCATAAGTCAAATAGGGGCATCTTTTAAGTATTGGTCTCTGCTAAAATATTCTAGATTGAATAATTTTCCTGCCTTTGCACTTATTTTTCTTCTATTTTGCCTTTTCTGAGACTTATCAGTTTACCACAGACCCTCTGACTTACATCGCACTCAGTTTCCCTTGCATTATCAAGGACATCTCATCTGATGTGCATGTGTGCATGTGTGTGTGCAGAGGAGTGTGTTGGAGAGGCTGCTTTGCAAAAGTCATTTGACTTTTATCATTTTTTCACATTTTCCCCTTTGAGAATCCTTATTTTTAGCCCCGTTGTTGCTACCTCACTTCGTCATTTTACTCGGTAGGGTTTTTTCAGCCCAATTCTGCATTCCACCTCTTTCCCTCCCGCTGTTTTTACCCTCCAGTTATATCTTTGTCTTCTAACCTGACTTGCCCCATCCTTACCCCATCCTACACACAGCTCTACCTGCACTCCCTTGAGCTGCAGCATCATGACTTTACAAGCTGTCATGTGCAACTGAAAGCGGGTGCAAACTATAAGTCAAAGTGTGCCACTGACTCTTGTTTAAGCATCATAAGTTGGCCTGTATCATGAAATGCCAGGAAAAAAATCCCCTTTGATGATAGCTGTTGCTACCACCTATAGTTTCCAGTGTTTTCCAGCAGGAAAAGTATTCATTTTGTCATACAGTATGTCATCCTTTTCAAAATACATTTAAAACACTCTTGCACTTTTCATATGTCATGATAACCACATATGAAAGTTTTATTATTTGATAAAATGATCAAGCAGGGCTGTTGCCTCAGAAGCCAACATAAATGTGCAATTTGAAACACAACTGTATTTGTAGAACACCAAAATTCATATGAAGCAACAGGATGATTGTTTCTATGAAAAAAGAGCTTATCTTAAAATATTTTCGGCTTTGGCCCACATCAAATAAAATATACTCTTCTTAAATATCAGGAATGTTGCATCTTCCTTTTATTTGTCTGAGGAAAATGTCAAACTATGAAACGCATTAAAGTTAGGGTAACAGAAAGCACTTAGTCACACATGAGCACACACTTAAATGCTTTCTTCCTATTTGTAATTCCTACTGACTTATCAGTGATTCTGCACTTTAAGCTTTCACTCAGTAATGCATTTCAGCTGGATGTTTTTTATGTGCATGCATCCCGTTTTGTGCTTGCAGATGGGGTAGAGATTGTTGTTGTTAGGTGTCAGCAAATAAGATGGCAAAGATCAGAAAAGATACTCCTACAAAAATGTTTTTATTGTGGCTCACAGGTACCACACTACATTTTAAAGAACCTTTTTTTTAGATGACAAACAAAGATGAAATTATTTACTATTATTTCAGACAAAATAGCCCACATCAGCGAATAAAAAGTTAAAAAAATGTTTGTTTTTAAATGTTATTCCGTTAAAGTTTTTTCATGTATTTTTTTGTTTGTTTGTTTTTTATGCGGTCATGATTTCTGAAATTGTTGCGTTGTTGTGTTTTGATTTTTCTTTGTGGAAAAAAATCTAAGTAGAGTGTAAAAGAAGATCAGTTTGGATTGGAAAAGTCTTGTTCCCCTCCTTGAACTGCTGGTGTGTTTTTCCTCCATCTGTTGTATACTTGTACCTGTAGTATTAAGCAGGATTAGTGTCTTATTGAAATAATTTCAGGTTCAATTTAAGGTTGAGCTCAGGATTTTCATTATCATGAAGATTGTTCACTAACTTCTATCACTATGGTAACTTATAGATTCCAAGATAAGAGATCTCTGGACAAATCAGTTCTGATAGAAAATGAAAAATGAAAGAACACATCAGTGCATAAACAGTTAGAGAATGTTGTCTGACTCACATATCAAAGTCACATTATATGGTGTTTGACTTTTACTCAGCAGCATCTTCATGAGAGATATACAGTATCAGCAGAATATATAATATGTATCCTAAAACAGACTGATTTCTCTGAAACTTTTTCCTGCTCTTGTTTTTCTTTCTTTCCCTTTTTCTTTTATAAAAAAATGTTCACTGTTCTAAAATATTATCTTGTTGATTTCTCCTAAAGTGAGTATGCTGCATAACAAACTGACCAAACCAAAATAAACATGTCTGCATTCTGGAACCTGAATGAGAAAAGTTTGAAGTCAGTGGTTAACACTATGTTCACTGATTGCATATATCAATCTGATGTAATACACAATAGTGCATCATCAGAGTTTTGATAGATGATCAAGCTTAAATGATGTGGCAGATATATTAATCAGATAAACACATTCACCTAGAAAAAAGAAAGTATGTTCTCCTTTTGATAAACGTTCCTCCCTGCTTCTGGTTCTAGCAGCTGTGCTTCTCTATAGCTTGAAAGAAATATATGATAGTAATTGGTCAGTTGGTGCAAGATCCCCATTTTACATGACTAACTAGGTTAACTAAACAAGCTGATGAATAGTGTCATAGTATGGTTTATTGAAATCTTCATTTCTGTGACTGGTTAAATTAGATCACCAAGTGCTCCCTGGCTTGAGTTATACCCTGGACAAATGCCCTGCCTCCCCAAACACCCACAAACACACACACATCCTCCTCCCAACATACATTACACATTACTCCTGTCCAATGCCATTCACCAGAAACACATACACACACACAGAAAAGTAATCTAATATCTCGATACCCAGTAACAGTCTTAAAGGGATAGTTCACCTATTTAAGACATGAAGTTGTACGCAATCCTTGCCAGCAGTATAGTGCATACACATTAACCCACTCTATGGTCACCTCCCTGGTCAGAGTTCTGGACGCTTGAAGTTAAAAAAAATAGTCCCGGCTAGTTTCTGGGGCCACAGAACTGTGCATTTTTACTCGAAAAAATTGCATGCATTTGAAAGCTTGATTAATTTACATCACAAAAAACCCTCCTGGCAAAATTCATACCTCAGTTTTAATCGAAACTATTTTCTTTCCATTTCCATCAAGCTGCGCTGCTGCCAACGTCAACAGTGAATATTTTGCCTGGAGTGTTTTTTGTGATGTAAATTAATCAAGTTTTCAAACGTATATAATTTTTTCACA
>JAPMNP010445218.1:0-13892 GCA_029874935.1 Atherina boyeri | reverse complement strand
TTGCGATCATTTCCATATCATGTATAATCATTATTTTGTAAGGTATTAAGTTCTGTTAGTAAGACAATAGATAATTAACAAAAACAATCTTGGCAATAAAATGACAAAAATTCATTTTGTTGGAAAAGAAAATTGTAAATAATCATTATTGTGAATATAAAATCATGAATTGTATCTTGGCTTGAGAGCATCGTTACATCCCTACTGAATATTAAAACCCAACTTTCAACCAACTTTAATGCAACACATTTGACCCTTTACCTAACCTTGCAATTTGTGGTCTCAACTATTTGATGCCCAGAAAGCCTTTGGACCTCGCAAGTACAGAAAACACAAGACCACACACACAGAGCCTGTGTTTCAAGCGTGTCCACCTCCTCTCTGCTTCACCAAAGTGGAGAAACTGCTGTTTATAGCAGGAACTGGCTAACACATGGCTTATTGAGTTTGTATTGATCTCTAATACAATTACACCCTTCTGTAAAAACCAAATTCCTCAAACAAACAGGCAACTCCTACCATCTAAAGCCTCTAGCTCCTCGAGATGGATGTTCTCCAGGGGATTAAAAACCCCAAGGTCTGTTTGTATAGACTTATGCACTCTATTGTTGCCAGCTGTTGACTAATGGACACGAGTAATCCCATTACATTTAGTTAGGTGAGGAGTTGCTTCGTGACATCAGGAAGGAGGGGGAGGACGGATGGGTTGGAGTTTGGTGGCAATCCCTCCACGCTGCAGTGGACTGGAATGAATATAGTATAGATTTGGCTGAACAAATAAAAGCATGAAGATTGTCAAGGTTGGAAGGTTTTCTCACTATGATTAATGAGCTGTAGCTTGCAGAGCTTTGCATTTTAATAAAACAGCTTAAGTAACACATTTGACTAACTGTCAGAAAAATCCTCGTAGTGATGTAGCATATGAGATGAATGAATGCCATGTTTACCCAAAAAGGTTGAATTTAATTTGTCTTTTTTTCTTTTTTTTTGCTAACTCTTTTGAAAATCAGCAGATACTTACATAGGTAGCAACAATCCTCTCTGTCCGCTTCATGTGTTTGCGTATTTCACATTCGCTGGGCTGAAGAACGGTGATGCCCTCATCAGAAAATATATAGAACATGTTTCCCACGCTCAGCCCTAGACGCCAAGACAGGAAGGCAAGACAGTGTTGACAAAAAAGCTGCTTGAAAGGAAGCAAATACAAATTGAAACCTGCAATAAATCCCACTCCTGTCGTATGTGACATTTGTGATGGACATTTCAATTTCAATTCGTGCCAGAGGGGACACGACAGCACACCCGTTAGCATGCGTTCGTGTTAGCGGGGCTGGATGGCGAGCGGCTGCCAGACGCTCTGACGACGCCTACAAAGGGCAACATTGTCAACAACATGTCCTCAGCCTCCTGTAACAACAGGCATCAAATTAAAGACACTGTCTGTGTGTCTCGTCTGATTGGTGTAAACGGCTGATGTGACTCGACTGGATGGATGCATCAGATGAGCAGAGATAAGCCCACGCTCGCACTAGTGGTTTAGCATATACAATGACTGTGTGAGTGATTGATCTGTCGGGTGTTGAGTCTATTTTTGCAGTGTGATATTTTCAGATGTTGTCAACAGTCTGAAACTTACACTCAAGTAAAAATACTAAATATACAAACGTAGTCTCTTACAATACTCTGACAATTTTATGCATATACACTTAAAAACAAGCACCTCTGCACACTCACATTTAATTTGCTATAATTGTTTCCAAAGGCTTGTAAACACTAACAAACAATCACAATTTTTACATTATATCATAAACTGCTTTGGCTCATAAAGCTCTGATGTATATGAATAAAAGGAGATTACATTTCTATTAGCCTCTAAAGCTGGTTTTTACATTTACAGTGCAGTAGTAAAACTTTTTTGGTGGTTATAACACTTGCAGCATAAATAAAGGATGGATATGTACACTGCTGAAAAACCACAAAGCTGATTTTTTTCCCGCCCTCATTGCCTCTAAAATGGATCCGTCCTATTATTTGCAAATTGCATCTTGTTCCCGTTTATGTGTGACTGTTTCCCCCCTTTGGTGATGTGAACAAAAACTGATTAGAAAGCACAAAACTTCTCAAGGATTCAAAGGGAAGAGGTCAAGACTTGAAGAAGAGCTGCAGGAGAGAAAAAAAAAACAACTTTCTGGTTCTTCAGGACAGCAAAGCTAACAACTTAAGAAGAGGTGCAGTTAATATCGGCTGCAGGCTACAAACATGCACTTTAATATTCATAGGAACACAAACACATATTCATGACTATTATGTCTTACCTTCTTCTCTCCACAGAATGTTTGCAACTGCGGAATCAGCCGTAGAGCAGAATAGAGGGAGGGAGAAAAGAGGGTGGGAGGAAGAAACACTTTAATTCATCTCATCCAAAACAGCTACAAAACGTTCCTCACTGGTATTGACATTGATAGACTCATCCTTCCTCCTGGCTCAAGACATTGCTCTTCTCAAAGGAAGAAAAGGGATTTACCTTTTTCGCTTCAATTAAATGTTTTATTAAATCTTTCTAGGTAGTGATCACTATCTCCTTGGAGTGATGAGATCTTTTTAAAGGTAGGGTCCATGATGTTTTTCTAGAGCACTTTTTACAATATTGATTTAATTCCTTTTCAACCCCCGATTGTAACCAATTAATTAGATGCTCTATCACAAAACAAGAACGAAAAAAAACACCATCCAATCATTTGAACGTCCAGTCTAAATGATTGAATGGTAATGGTGATATGTCAATCAAAAACAAGACTTTAAAATAAAAGAAAAATATAAAACTGGGTGATTTTGATTTTTTAAAACATTTCTGTTTCAGGGAAATGAAAACAAACAAACTAGTTTTTACGTCATGAGAAAACAAGTTAATTTTCATTTTCTGTCATCCTGGTAATCCTAAGAGCTTAAAGAAGAGTAAAGCCAACTAAGCTTTTTTCCCTATCCTTTATTGAAGGTCTTTTTTGAGTTTCTCGGATACACCTATCATATCTTACAGAATACATTCCAAGCACGACATTGTGCTTCACCTAAAGGATAAGATACCCTAACTCAAACTGAGTGGTGTCATGTACACAGTGCAGTGCAGTGAGGAGTGTTCAGACCTTTATACAGGAGAAAACAAACAAGCACTTCCTAAATGCAGGGCACAATACAGGAGAGACAGCTCTACGAGTACACATTCATCTGAAGCTCCTTTGAGGACAGCAGTGTCCATATTTTGGGCAGAGAAAATGGATGGTTGGAGAGAAGCGTCCATATATGTTAAACCGGAGAAAGCATCTCTGAACAGATGATCAGGGATCAGGTGTAACCTTTCCAGCACCGACAATGCAGTTTGGACTTTTGGTCCCAGGAGGTTTCACAACAATTTACACATCAGACCTTTCGACAAAAATAGTTTTGGTCAGGCAAGTAAACAAGTCACAGGAGACGTTTTTGTGAAAGACCCACGCCATGGTCAGGTGAGTCGGTGAGTGTCCAATGAAATGTCTTCAAGAACCAAGAAATAGAAGTCCACAAGCTTTTCTTGTTGCCTTATTCAAGATCTTCTTGTCAAACATGCAAGAATGTAATTTCAGCTAATCCCACAGAGTAGGGCTGAACGATTTTAGGAAAAAATCATATTGCGATTTTTCTAACAGATATTGACATTTCGATTGGAGTCACGATTTTCTTGAAATCAATGTTCAATGCCATATTCACAATGTACCTAAATGTTTTCTTCTAATTTTATTGATATGAAACATACATTTACATTCTTTAAAGTCAACTCAAGAACTAGTCATATTTGACTGTATTAACTTATTAACTACCGTGTGACCCGTCCACGGTAGCACGCAGATTTTGATTTGTGAACTTTCAGTGGGAGACAGCATGCAATGCATGAGATATTTAACCATGAAAGTGGCAAAAAAAAAAACTAAAAAAGAAAAACCCCCAGTTCTGGCGATTACCAAATCACGTTGTCTGAAATCCCGATTTCAATTTGAAAACAACATATTGTTCAGCCCTACCACAGAGGACCTTTATTTCCAGGATCAAAAGAGGAAAAATTATAAAAAAGTCCGTAAATCAAAGGGTCTCTGCATTATATTCAAAATATTGCAAAACATTTAATTATTTTTTCTATTTTTCGAAATTTACGTAAATCTTCAGAATTTTTTTTTTGTTGACCTGCATTTAAAGCATAGGTTGACTTTTCCATAGCCTAAACAAAAATGAAATCACATTTCTGTAATAGAACGTTAACAAAAGTTTAATTATTTGTCACTTGCTGTGGAAGCTGTCTTTGCAGAAGAAAAGGATAGTTTGTCGCATGCAGGTTAGAATTGTTGAGATGAGTCCAGAACCTGACTCCATCTGCAGCCACCTCTGCGGCTTGGATGGAGTTTAGAAAATGCACATATTTATGTAAATAAGGTTCCACATGTCACAGTGGATGTCAAGGGTTAAAACCAAAGAGTTCAGGTTAATGAACTGTCTGTGGAGGCCCACAACAGCTCTGTGAGAAGAATATAAAATCATTTCTAAAGCTTGAAGTCTTACCGAGAACTAAGTGGCATCAATAAATGTCAAATGGAAGTAGCTTGGCCAAACTGGAGTGAGAGTGACGTCCATATGGAAGATGACCAAGAACTCTAATGAAAGAATGACAGTTTCGGTAGCCGTTTTTCAATCAAACCCTAATGGTGGAACAATTAGTTGGAGGCAGTTCTGGATGGAAAATATGTGACATGTTGACTGTCCTTGAGTGAAATCAAGCTTCAACCCTATAAAGCTTCGACTTTACCTGAAGATAGTGGTTATCAAGTACTTTTCATTAGATCTGAGGGAGATCTGCTCAGGAAGATGGATTAAATGCGCCCAAAATCAAGGTGTGCAAAGCTTGTAGAGATTTAACCAAAAATAACAGGATCAATACAAACTGACCTCTGGAGTTAAAAGAATCGATTTAAGGATCTTTATTTTGTGAAGATTTTGTTTGACTTTTAATAATAAAGCAGGAGATGTGTACTGTGATCTCAGCATTATTAAAAAAGAAGTCAGGGTTTTTAAAGTGGCTTTGGAGCTTCACTGTTTGCCTAATTATCAACGCCTGCCTGAGTTGTTTATTTTTCCTTAATTTCTCTGACATCTGAGGGCAGAATGAATCAATTGACTGTTGCCTGACATAAAGAGCTTTATTTATGTATTTATTTATTTATTTTGTGTGCTTATTGGCTTTGGTGCTCACCGGATTAAAAATGCAGAAGAACCATGGATTATTTTCAAAAGCTCATCTACACAGGAGGTATTTCAGCCTCGTTTTTCAGTCATCCGTCTCGTTCATGCATGAAGCTGAACAAGTAGACTTATTTTTCAATAATACAACTGTAACTGATTGCAAATGAATCATAACATGCATATGTTGACATAAACTGGAGCCTATTCAGTACTTAAGTTTATATATTCAGATTTCTGCATGATTAACTGTGACGATTTTATATTGTGGTTTTACACCGCATCACATGCTGCCAAAAAATACAACATTTGATATTAAATTTGACAGAGTTTTCTGCAGACATGGAAGTAGGACTATGGCTGCTGTCGCTGATCTGCTTCATCACTTTTATATGCACAGCCATTAAAGGCAGAATATGTAAGATTTTCAATAAAATAATATGTAAAAAATAACTAAAACCGTAATTAGAGTTGAAAACCAAGTTGTTTGTCAATATTCCATATGTGCTATTTTACTAAATTACAAAGCTATCGATTCTTTTTAAAGTTTTTATTGTGCAGAAAACTTGTTGTACCTTTTTTCCACCAGTAGGGTGAGTAAAAGCCCATTTATCTGCACTCTGTGCAGCGTTTCAAATGCTTTAGCTCACCAGTCTTCACGTGGAAGTGTCGAGCTTGCAGAGAGATTTAGACAAATCAATCTTTGCTAGTTTATTTGATAGAAAGCATGGATGAAAGTGTTTCAAAGTGACCAATATCACCACCAGAGTCAGCTTCTGGTGTAAAAAACAAAAACAAAATGTTGTTTGGGGTTAGAGAAGCTCATTACTGCCACCTGGTGTTGGGAAGAATTGCAGAAAAATCACCTTGAAACTTACAAATTCTGCCTTTAAGATTCATGTCAGAATGCAAAACCATAACATATTTCTGGAATAATCTCTTACACGGATATGAGAATTAATTTTCTTTTCTGCGGTATAAAAAGCAGTAAAATGTGACAGTGTAAGACTTACGGGTTTTTTTGGCTGAATCTTCAACAAAGAGAGAGGAGATGTCCTCGTCCACTCCCACCTCATTCTTGGCGATGCAGGTGTAGGCCCCGGTGTCCTCGTATCGCACGCTCCCAATAAACAGCTCACTACCATTAGCTACAAAGAGAGGAAACAAAGAAAAGACTCATGACCAATGTCTTGTCGAGTAATTTTTATGCTTTACATTGTGCATTCATATACTGAGTAGAAAAATAATATAAAAGTAAAAAAAATGCTTTGTCTTTTCTAATTTAGTGTGGTTAGTTAGGACATTACCAGCCTGAGACTCTCTAAGTCTTTAGACCAGATTAAATATCAAATTTAGAGATGTTGGAAAGAAATATAAAGTATATAGATACAGACAAAAGTAAGGAAATTTGTGTTTGGGCGATTATTTCTCCTTTTTGATGAAATCAATTAGTGCTGTATTATGCATTGTTGGAAAGCCTGATTTGCCATCTTTACCAAGAGGTATAATTTGTAAGGGTGGCACTTTTGTGGAATCAGCTACACATCTAAATGTGTAGATAAGGCCACCCATAATATGTAAAAGTCCACTATAAAATTCTCCTTTTGTTCTTTGTTTTGAATTGCTTCGTAGATTGGATGAATGCAATCACCTGCGTCAGTGAGGAAAGAAAAAAAAACACTGTTTTGGCCATTTTTACACTTTATCAATTTTTGCACTGTCAGGGACCTGAATCAGTTGCTGAGATTCAACCAGCGTAGTTGTTTTGGTCATAGTACATACAGCACACCAAAGCTGATCCCACAAGTGTTCAATCACATTGAAGTCTGTACTCACAGCAGATCCATCCTCACCAGTCCCAAATTCTGGGGGTAGTCTGTGATAAACCTGAAGGCTAAGGATGGGAATCAAAAACCAGTTCTTGCTGAGAATCGGTTTCCAGTGTTTGGAGGGCTCGGAATAGTAATAAAAATTGTCTAATGATTCCCTTATCGAAATCCTGTTGATGCGAATGACATCACCACACACGTTGTGTAACTACAGAACATGCCTCGTGCCATCATTCACCGGTTTATTTACGTGTAGTACCAAATTGTCTCCTACAAGTGCCAAGGAATTGATGTCACAAACATTTGACCCAACAACAGAAAACACAACTGGGTGTTAGACACGTGCAGCTCCATCTAAGATAAAATCAAATGTACTGACCTCCAATCTACTGTATGATCTGTAAATTCATTTCCAGCTGCAGGGTCTGACTAGATGGGAGGAAACTGTATGCACTAACACGAGCACACAGCTAAAATTATGCAACATGTAGTGGAGAAGCTCTGTTTACAACACAGAAGAAGGAATGTGACTTTTTTTCTAAAATGGACGCTATTTATCAACTGCGTCTTCGATCTGAAATGCAGGAAACAGATGTCCTACTTCATTAAACTACTTTTATCACCGTCCAAGCATCTTTGTAAGATCTTTGTGTTTGAATCATGAGGCACACAAGTAAAATTATCCTGAAAAATAATCATCAACGTAAGTTACAGTTATATTTAGTCAATATTCAATTCTGCATTTTTTTCCTAAAGTTGCTTTGGCAACAAATGATGCTAATTGTACTGAAACTCAAAGATCACCATCAAAGGCAAGCTCTCTGAAGTTTAGAGTAGCTTCCAAATGAGTGATGTGCAGTAAAGCTGCACTCTGATCCTTTTTGTACCACTACATAGACCCCATGATATGTATGAGCAACGGCAGAGCTCTCAAGAGTCATGTTCTGTAAGAAAAACATTAAAGACAGCTTTAATTCTCATCCTTTTCTGATGAAAGACATGATGGAAACAAAGAACGTCTGTAACATCCAATATTCACAATATCCTCCTCTACTCTCTTCTAAGTTACATTTCTTCTCTTTCATTTTCTACATATTCCACCAAAAACTGTATTTGATTCTACCTTTTAAAGACTAGAATATTTTAAATTCTACCTTTCTGCACAACACAAAAATTAGTTGCAAAGCACTCGCAACCTGTGTTCAGTTTGCACATCAAAAAGATCTCAAGCTTCTCTTTTGTACCTGCTGAGTAGCAAAATAACACTGTGGATTCTGTTTTTCAAATAAAAAATGTTTTAGTTTTACGTTTTCATTTTATTCTTTCAAGGCTTTTTTAAATGCGGCACTTCACTTTACAGCACTGCGTCTCAATATTACCAAGGATATCAACACAACAGCTGTTTTTATTAGCATTGTGGCTGATTCAGCGAAGAAACACAGGACGACTTTACCAGAGGAAGTCAGGAAAAGAGAGAAAAAGGGAGACAGGGACATAGCAAGCCATAAAGAAGTCAACATCAGTCTAACTTTTAATTACTGGTAAGAGCTCAGAGAAGAGACAGGATGCAAGATGGATGCAGAATTAGCTGTTGTTAGGAGGGACCTTTGTAGGAAAATCTGCTAAAGTTCAGCAGTGCAACTTTTAAATGTGCTACATAAGGGTCTGTAATGCCCGCTGTAAAAAACATGTTATAAAAATAATTCATTTTCTTCACATCTTAAAGTGACAACCCGTAGCACCTAATGCTAATTGCTAATGGTCTAATCCAATTCAATGATTCATGCTATGCGAAAACCACAAATGGGGTCGCCAGACTAAGAAAACAGCTGGATGAACAGGGGAAAGGTAAAACTCCAGTCTGAATCAAAAAAGAATCAAAAAAGAATCCAGTCTAAATAATAATTGAACCCAAATGTTAGATGTGTTATCACCATTTTCCCCCAGGAAACGGTTGTATCTAAAATACCAGTAAGTATACTCACATAATGTTATTTTTTTATATCTATCAAATAAAAGCATCTACATTTGATTTGATCTGCTTTATGGCAAACTAAACCACACAAAATATCAAGCAGAGATCTCCAGCAAGCTGAAGTGGTTTCAGCACAATGGACAGCTCCACGTGGTCTCATTCACTCGGCTACATAAGTTCATCTTTATTGCTCAACTGAAGCTCACAGCCACTATTGACGGTTAGTACTCGATCTCATTGAGACTACAAATATTCAAGAAGAAAACTTAATCAATTTGTATTATTTTACTTCATTTATATGTGTAAATGAGATCATGAAGTACATCTCCTCTGTGTTTTAATCCCTCTCGTGGTTGGAAAAAGCACAAATCTGCACTACTTTATCTCCTCCTCCCCAAATAAAATAAAGTACAAATTGTTCCTGCAAGTAGGACTCCTCGCCCAAACTATTCTTCACATTACCTGGTAAATCTAAAACTGGAGCCACAGCAGTGTTTATGTGTTGGTGAACCTTACAGAACCTCTCTTAGTTTAGTGTCTAAGGGTTGATAAGAAGCTATTAGCATAGGAAATGACCCACACTCTGTCAATAAACTCTCTTTTAATGAGAACTAGGCCATAAAATGGAAAGTGGTGCTTCATTCTGCTCCTTCCCTGGGATAGAGTGAATTTCAAGTCATATTCTAAGTCAGATAAGTAGCTGATATTTTCTACCATGCAGTGCAGTTCAAACGTTTCTCTCTGTCTTTTCATTTACTTTGCTGAAAAACTATGTTTACATTGTCTGTGGAGCAAATGAAAATGGTGGAAGAGAGTGACTGCAATCTCGATTTCATCATCCTTGTATGGAAATGAAAAGTAATGGTTAGCACACGGCAATATAGCTGCTATAAAGTGTGTTTGTCAATACTTTGATTGAGACTCTGCTTTGTCTCATTGCTACGAGTCATCTTGGTCTCTTGGTTAATAAAGATATGTGCATTCCTGCTGGTATGTAACGCTTCACAGATTAGAAACACTGCACCAGAGAGGTGTGACTCAGTATCTGTTTAAACAGTAAATCTTTCTAAAATTCCGCACCTATGAGAGAGAGCTGTTTGGAAGAACTGGGCTGCAGATCCATGCCGTTCTTCAGCCAGAGAAGTTTGGGATTTGGGATTCCATCAGCATGGCAGTGGAGGCTGGCAGAAACTCCCGGCTCCTGGGCCTGCGTCTCCGGGTAGACCAGGATGACTGGAGGGACTGGACACATACATGTAAACACAAAAGCAAGGAGAGAGGAGAGGGACAAGTGAAAACATAATTATGCACTGTTTCATGGTAGACTGGAACTCCAGGGGGGATCTAAAACAAACACCCACACATGCAGTAGGCAGAGGGGAATTTGTCTCACTCCAGCATGGAATATATTCACAAATAACAGGGATTCAAGAGCTCTGGGGCGTTTTTTTTTTGCAGCTCTAGTCCTGCATGAAATAGATGTTGGACGTATCTGCCACTTACCACCTCCTCTGGGGAGAAGGCTGCGAATGAATGCAGAGGAATTGAGGGAAAATGAAATATGAGGTAATAGTTTTCATGAACAGGTAAGATGTAGTTTATGAATTTTGTTGCTGGCATTCTCTAACTTTGAACAGCTTCTACATCCTGACGGATTCTCTTTGTGATCTTGTTCCTTAATTACAATCAAATATTATACAGTATTTTTGCTGATTTCATCTTGTTCATTTTCTTTTTAATCAGAATCAGACTCCTAATCCCAAGATGCACCACTGAGAGACGCAGGATAACTTTCCTGCCTGTCAGCATCAAATTATTAAACTCTTTAACAAAAAGAATTTCCCCATGGGGATCAATAAAGTATTTCTGATCTGATTTATGATCTTGTTCCTTAATTACAATCAATTATTGTATTTTTGCTAATTTTGTCTTGTTTATGTTTATGTTTTTTTCCCTTCTGTGACCAGTTTAATCAAATGTATTACTTTTAGGAAAGGAAAGTGAAACTGTTCAACATGATTGTTTCACCCCAAAACATTTTTTAATCCCATTTATATATTTTTCTATTTGTTTGTTTTATAATCCTTAAACGTGGTCTTGAGCAAAAGTTATTTTGTATTTCTGAAAATTTACTAAAGTTTTTTTTTTGGACACTGGGCTTTATTTTACTCATGTTCAGTCCAATCTTTGTTTCTGTCCATTTTCAGCCAAATTTATTTATTTATTAATTTTTTTTAACAGAGCCATTAAAACATAAACAAGCACCAAAGCCAAGGGTTGGACCAGTGTTGTGTCTACATATAACAGACAACATGGCAAAGTACCCATTTAAATTGTATCCGAAGACACTTTGTCACCAGCAGCCTGTCGCAAAGACACATAATTTGATCCAATTTCTATCGTTGCATCTACAAAAAATACCAAAAATAACACAGGTTGATGGGCATTAAATAGTATTTCTGCACCAACAAGAGCGATTATCTGAAAACTTGTCATATCCCAGCTTGTTGTGCAGTGTGCTATTAAATAATTTGGAAACTAAACAAGCAGAGGGACAAAGAAAGTGGCAGGTGCAAAAAGCTATTTGCAGTATATGACCAGTACTGTGTGGGAAAGTGATGTTTTTAGGAAAAAGAAAAAACTCCAGCAAAGACCGGACACAGGACCTGAATTTAAAGCCTCATCAGAAATGGTCTCCATGAGATGGTGGTTGTCGAGAAGCCATTGTTAAGGATGGGAAATGGGGAAAAAGGGCTGAGGTATGCCAAATGTGACAAGAACTGGACTGAAAAAAACTGTGGTAACACATCTTATGGAGTGATGGATCCTTCCTAGAGCTCGGACCTCAACATTATTGAAGCGGTGTGAGATCATCTTGAACAAGAAAAGAGAAAATGCAGCAACAATCCAAGAAGAGCTTTACAATGTCCTTCAAGAAGCTCAGAGAACTATTCCTCAAGACTACTTATAAATCATCTTACCAATTATCTACTTTTAAGCTTGTTGGAACCGCACAAACTCATATATTATCTCATGTACTTCCATTATTAGTTGCTTACTTTTCAATACATTTTTCTGGCAGTACTAGCAAAAAATGAGGGATGACTAAGGACTTTTCCACAACACTGCTTAGTCAATTACTAAATTTTCCATTCTGTCCAACTTCATATTCATGCTTCACTTTCAGAGGGACATTTTGTTCCTTTTACTCCACTACATTGACAGTATCTGTCAGCAAATACGATTGTGGTTACTTCAACAATCGAGCCATTGTCAAAGATTAACGCAGCGATTTATGACTTCTTTCTTAACTTGTTCATCATTGGACGGGACTTCTTGTTCTAGCTTCTGTTCCTGTCTAAGATGCTTTACAACTACATGTACCTCAAAATACATAAATCAACACATGGAATTAAAAACAAAACAAAACATAAAAAGAGGCCTTTTTTCCCTCATCAAACATACACACAGAGGGGGAAAATGAATGCAGCGCATGTGGTGAATTGTAGTGCCACTCTGCGTGAGCACACTGCTCGAGCAGCTGTTCTGCTCCACAATCACAAAATCTGTCTTCTATTCTTTTTTCATGTGTTTACTTTGTATTGCCTACTCATTTTTTGAACAGCACTAACGCATCATGGGGTAATACAATGCCACAGACAAGAGTATTGTATTGCAGCTATGAGAACTCATGCAATGCTAAATCTGCAGCATTGTCATTCCACTCAGCACAACAGAGAAAGATGCCATTGCTTTAAAAGCACACTGAGATGCAAACCGCCCACTTAGTATAATGCGGCCCTTGGCTCCACTTCATTCCACCTTATCGCACTTTGTCCTATCTAATTTGAAATACCTTCAATACCAAAAACAAACATTTAGTAATTGGCCTTTACTGATAACTTGCCCTCTTTCTGTATGCATGACTTCCTTCACATCACTCCTGTTCCTTTTGAGGTCTAAAATTCAGCTGCGTTTCTTATCAATTAATAGCTAAGGAAAAGCCAGACAAGCACACCTTAATTAAATCAAATTGATTTGTAATGTTACAGAGGTTGGATGTATAAAAATTCTTCCACCTTGGATTTTTTTGTGACACAATGGTCTATAAGAACTCCTAAGTCTGAATGAAGCAGAGATAAGAGAGTCAGTGCAGATGACAGGTATATCAGTACTGGATAGTGTGTGTGTGTTTCTGTGTGTGTGTGTGTTTAAGCTTAAGTAGAGGCAGTGTTTATTACCTCCACCGAATCAACAGAATATTCTGCATGCAGTCACATTCAAATTCTAGCTTATATGAGGATGTTGTTTGTCATGGCAAGAGACTTACTTTAATGCTGTGACAGCAATGTATGAACAATGCTGCTTATTTGATACTTTTTATCGGAAACTAATCCTTTTCAAAAGCATCTCTGCAGACAACCACATTTCCTTCACAAATCCATGTTTAGGAAGAGCAACATGACTTTGAAAACTGTAAACTAGACTGTTCTTCTATTCTCACAGAAAACTGGAAAGATCTCAGTCCAAAATCAGAGCCAAATATGAAGGTGAAAACAATTCAAAGCCCCCAAATGAGCCAATATACAGTCATGGAAAAAATTATTAGACCACCCTTGTTTTCTTAAATTTTTTGTTCATTTGAATGCCTTGTGCTACTAAAGTTACATTTGTTTGGACAAATATAATGATAACAAAAATAGCTCAAAAGAGTTAAATTAAAGAGCTGATATGCAGCCATCTAGCCAAGAAGTCGGTTTCGAACTGTCCTTGCTGAATAAGTCACATTTCTCGACAGTGCCCACTCATGTTTAAGGTCCCTGGAG
>JAPMNP010444443.1:0-11130 GCA_029874935.1 Atherina boyeri | reverse complement strand
CATCACGGCAGACTATATAATAACGGCTTCTCCCCCACTGACAAACCTGGCAACCGGTGCAGCTGACGGTAGGAGCGAGTGGCTGAGTTTGAAAACGCCACTTAACTGACCAGGAGGAACAGAAGTTCTATAGATCACTTTTAACTTATAAATCAATACTTATTATTGGATTTGGTATTATTTGCTGTAATGGGGCAATTTGAGGATAAAGAAAACACAAAACAAGAATAAACCAAAAGAGGAAAATATTCTCTAAGATAATGAAGCTAGCAAGGGGGAATGCCCATCCTTGAATTGTATTAGCATGTATCACAAATCCCTAATTGAAGTTTGTGCAAAGAGGAGTATTTTTCTTTGAAGTTCCAGAAAAGCAAAATCCATCTTTCACCAAAATCAGTGAGTTGTTTTCCTCTGAAGACTCAACATGTAGCAATTTCTCTGAAAATAAATGCCTTTTATATGACGATTCTGGGCTAAAGATATTTCATATCAAGGTTGAAAAATGTTATTTGATTTAGGAATAATGCTCAGCCAGTGGAATCATCTCTACCCTCAAATAGAACCATACCTCCTTCCTCTTAGTTTTCTAACACCTTAGCCCTGATATTCCATTGCAGTCGTTCCCCAAACTTTCAGTGAGAATTCTTGATGTGTAACAAATCGCCTTTCTCTCCGCATGAAAACTTTGTTGTTGATTATTTTTTTCTTCTGTGCTTTTATATTTTCTCTGATACATTGCATAATTTCTCGTATCTCATAGATCAGCAGAAAGATGACACAAACAGAAACTGATGAAAACACCTTAGGTAGCAGTAACTGTTACAGATGATATATAATATAATCTGGATATATTGATGAGAAACATTAGCAGTCGAAGCTAACTCGAGTCAATGCTCTGGTGTTATACACCAATTTGCAGCCTAGCCTCTCTTAAGCTTTTAATTAGCAGAGACGGTCAAGAATAGTATTGGGTACAAAATTAAAAAACAAAACAAAAAGATAATTGTTATGGTTTTATTATAGTTCTTTTCATTTAAACATATAAACAGTGAAATGCACAATATGCCTCTCAATTTCTCCCTCATTAAATAGTGGAGAAAATAAGCGTATAATACAGATTTGAATGAATTACAGGTAATCCATGTCAGTAAATAAATGCATTAATTTCCATTCTATTACTGATGCAATTTTATGCATACAGTATGAATCAGAGTAAATCAGTCATACCTGCTTTGTTGCAATGCAACTCTAAATCCCTTAAAAGGTATTGAAAAGATATTTTTCTTTTGTCTTGTAAGGGCACATCAACCCTTCCCAACTCAAGTGAAAAGTACAGCCATTTCTGAGATAATTCCTTTTGTGAGCATCACAGAGTCATCCCAGTCATCTCAGCTGTCTGGTACAAACACATCTTTCCCTGCTTTCTGATGGCGTAACATATTCTTATCAGGTGAAACATTTATGTACTTGCATAATGAAGAGAGAGTGTACTTAATAAAGTCGTGATCTGTTTCTTAAGCGTGAACATTATGCTATTTAAAAAGGCACTGAATGTAAATCATTAATATTTAAAGTATAGAAGATCACATGTATTAGTTACAGGGATTAGTGTATTTGCATGAACTACTCAAGTATGAAGCTTTCAGAGAGCATTTAGTGAGTCAAATAAAGAGTTTATCAGCTCAAGGCCACGCTTCTGTCTGGTAAGCAGCAAAAGTACAGAGTGAGGATGTCTCAATGGGGGGGAGATAGATAAATAAATACTGAACTTCCAAATTATTTATTCATTTCTAATGAATTTATTTCAGTATCAGTGGAGCAAAGTCTCAAGCAGGTCAAATTTACTGCCAAGAAGACCTTTTCCATTAAACTTACACATTAGAATGACAACAAAATTAGTTATATTATACAAAAAGTATTATCTTAAAACCAAAATGTGGCTTTATGTGTACACAACAAGCAAGTAAATATGTACAGTACATTTCTGGTACTAACCAGTTTTACCCACATTGCACTAATTATCTCACATACACATGAGACAACATCCAGTTTGCAAATAAACAAATTCACAACACACATAGTTCAATATCACAGAGTATTTACTTCTTAAGTGCACATTTGAATGTTTGCTGATTCACCGTCTCTCTTTTTTTTTTAATGCAACCCCAGAATTATTCGCTGTAATGACTCTGCTGAGGTACCAAAACACCAAATGATCAAACCGAGAGACAAGAATTGCTTCTTTGATATTTACAAATGTATTTACATTCATCATTATTAGAGGTATGCATATCAGCAAGTTCACATCACTACATTAAACATTACCAACAACAGAGGACAGGCACTGAACAATGAAGTCCTTAAGGTAACAGTGAAACATTGAAGGATTACGCTCATTTGCTTTCTTGTTGACAGCCTGATGAGAAGTTTGATCTCCTTTCTGTGAAAATGGCTCGTCGGCTCAGCTTTGACATTTGAATTCTTGGAGAGAAAGTGCATCTGTGAGGTGAGATTAGTGGCTGAAAGATTTGTTGAGCTGTCTATGTTAGGAAGGAGACTTTATTTGATCCTTAAGAAGATAACAATGATAATATATGTGGAACAAATCTGATAAAAGTGCAGCCCTTATCCTGTCAGCGTTATCCATGAACAACATGTATGCAGCTGAGGGGGTAAGTTGTTTGTAAAAACCTGCGGGGCTGCACTTTTATGTCGTGTTGCCACCAACACAAATAGTGTAACGCACTGTTTCACCTTCCTTCAGAAGCACAGATGCTAAATTTTTTAGTAAAACACAGGCCAGATATGTGTTAATCTGTGTGGAGTTGATTTGTAGAGCGAAATTTATATTCCACTTTTGAAAATGAATAAGATGTATTCTGAAAAATGAGATTATATAAAAAAAATGTGGTCTATTGATATTCATCACTGGGAATAAACAATCAATAGAGTTAATGTCATTTTGATTTTTTTCAGATAACTGAAATGATTCAAATAAATCCCATTATGATGGGGCAGAGCCATACCTGAACACATCAACATCAAGATTCAAAGTATACGATTTAAAGAGAACGAACAGTGCACGGCTGGCACATTAGAAAAGAGCACTCACCACAGAGTACTCTGAGTGACAAAGTAAATATCTAAATTAAAACCTTTAACAGTTTAGTTATAGAGCAGTTTTCTTAAGGTTTTCTGGAAAATCAAGCAGAATTTACGTAGATCTTCAGACACATTTGGAAACACTTGAAAGAAAATCCTTTGATAACTTAATTTTTTTCATTTCATTGCAAAAATACCACTTTCCACTTTTTATTTCACCTCACTTTTTATGACACATACAGTAAGTTGCATCCTGTCTTGATGATTTGAGCTTCTTCCTCTTCTTTCCCCCAAATAAGCCAATTTGATGTTCATGAGTTAAACTTTAACATTTATTTGTTATGTTATTAATTTTTCTGTTATGTCATGGTCTTCAGGGTTAAGATTGTTATGATTAATTTATGAATGTATTTATTTTGGATGTGTTCTCTTGCATGGACACGCAGGTGACTTTCAAGTGTTACCCAAGTGGGCCGAGAAGCATGGTGAAAACCTCGATGTGACAGAGCCAGTCATCCCTGTCACCTTGCTTTGCTTTGCAATCATACTCCAACACTTTCTACTGACTTGTCAGTTTCAACCTCCTCCAGCAGAAAAGTTTAAACCTGACACGTCAATGAACACTTCAGGAAATGTTCAAGAGTTCAAGCTTATGTCAGTCTGCCGGATGCTTCTGCATGTTTTACACCTCTCCATGATAAATCTGAGGACTGTTTAATACATGGGCTTTTTACCCAGCTGTTATTCTTCACAACAAACCTGGACTGCTATGTTAACAAGCTTGCACAAGAGAATTTGGTTTTTAGTAATGAAGCTTTAAAATGTACATGCTGCAATAACAAACAACAGTTAATAATTTATTACTGGCACTGCACAATGTGATCCATATGGCACAAAAATTCAGAGTTCCATTTTCTGTACACTATACACTTGTCTATACAACATTTTTTTTTACTCTTCTCCGAGTAAATGTAAACATTCAAGAATTGAGTTGCGCAAAGGCATTTCCTCTCCAGAGTTGCTTCGCAATCTAACAGCCGGCGAAGATTAGATTGAGAAGTGTCTCTTGAAAACTATGAAACCAAGCAAATATCAGTGATAAGCCTCCCAAACTGCCTGAAACAGAGCCTTAAATAAAGAAAAGCATTACCACCCATCAGAGCGGAATCGCACAGACCCAGTGGGAGAGCTGTGCTGATAGAAGGGAAGGCAAAGGGCAATCAGTCTGTGAGAGTGATAGTGCACAGAAAGGCGTCTGTGCTCCAGAACCATCACTGTGAATTATCGTCACACTGGTCATCCAGTCAAAAGCCACAGCAGTTCAGCTCTGATGCAAAACCCTGCACAGGTCTTTCTTTTTCCGCATGCCCTCACAGTGAGGAGAACTAAATATTGCACACAATTTTTCATTCATCTTAATTCCCTTCATGTTATTTAAAGCACATTCCTTATCACAACTCAGAACTTCTGCTCAGTTTCCTCTAAAAGATGCAGCTTCATATCAGATTTTTTTTTTTAATGGTTCATAATTACATCAGATTGTGTGCTTGCTGGTGCAGTTCACATTTGGATCCCTCTTTTATACACATTCATATGTGACATGTCACTTTGCCCTGTTTCTGAGCGCACAAGGAGCTTAACAAGAATTGTGGATATGACACACACATTCACCTGTTGATGTGCTTTCAAATGTGAAGCACAAAGAAAAACTGAATGGTATTCAAATGTGCAAAGGTTATGCTTCTGAAGTGATGCCTGTGTCTCTTTGTCACTTTAATTTATTTTCTAAAATATGTGTGGAGATTAAGACCTACTTAGATAATGATTCACTTTCTTTTATATACACCTCAATCGAGACTGTGCAGGTGCCAATGACGGGGTGTTGGATTTTTTTTTTCCCCGTTCAAAAGCTTCCATATTCTGCGTCTGTGTGCCTGATGTTTGGCATGAGAGCATTTTGTAGAACTTGTTTTGCCTGTGTGACTCATATGCTAGACAAGTCATCTTGACAGGAGGATGAGCCCCGCCGGGTTTTGGGGCTGCATCGTGTCAACATGGTGATCTGGGTGCTGAAGTTGTTGCTGCTGCCAATAGAGGGGTGTTGGTATTTGGTGTCTGAGCCCATGTATCTCTGTAGGTGCCATCTCCTCCATTTCCTTTTGATCTCTCCTTGGACCTACATGGGACCACAAGAACAAGGAGTGTGGGAAAATAAATTAAATGTTGTCAAGTACCACAGGACACACAAAAAAAACACAAACTTTTACTAGCTAAGTAAAACAGTTACATTTTCTTGTATAATTTGCATCCTTTTTTTGTCTAAAATGCCCCCTTGTTCCTCTGTAACTTATATCTAGTAGTCAAGCTGGTGGTATTTTATTGGTACGCACTTATATCTGACAATAATAGTATCTGAAAACCACATTCATAGGAGCTTTGAGATATGTTTCACTATAAGCAGGTCAAAATAGTTGTCTGCCAGCATCCAAAAGATGATGAACAGAGATGGGAATCAATAAAAGCACTGTGGGAAAAACAGTGTATAACAAATTATCAGCTTAAAGGTGAAATATTGAAAATAAACCCCAAAGCACACATCAGTTTTCATTTAAACCATGTCAGAGGGAGAAAAGGGGAACTGATAACTGGAAGGACCTTCTGCACGAAGAGCATCCAGCATTTCATCAACAAGATTCTTACGTGCTTGCTTTAATTTTTTTTTTTCCTTTTTCTGAGGAGATTTTTTCATGTTGGACTAATATCTGCAGTCTGTTATTGACGTGAAAACCTTTGATCTGAAAAGTTTCACATCATTCAAAGTTCACGTAAGTTCAGTTTTAGATTTCCAGTTTGAAGTTTATCTGCAGTTTACTGCACAGATCTTATTTCCAGTGTAGGGGAAACTCAGAAGATTGTTTTTGACTGTGCATCAGCGGGGGGCTTATGGTCAAGTGATTAAAAACGAACCCAGTCAACTGGATGTGCTTCTACCATGCAGTGTTTCCGAGATAAACACCTACAAAAATTGTTTAGGGAAAAAGTTCATGTTCTTGTTTAGAATAGTGATTATATCTTGGAGGCTGACTCAGAATCATGAGGCGGCTGGGATTATATTTCATTCCACCACACTATAAAAACGGGTATAATAAGGAATGGGATGTGGGATGTCAGGGAGATATGGCAGTGTCTACGTTCGATCTGAGCTTCTTCATCTGATACAGGCTGAAGGTTACAGGGGGAAATGAACACATGTCCCTCCATTCAATATATGAGCTGTCTTTTCAAAGGCTAGCACAGTAAATATCGTCTGGACCAGTTCAGTCGTGCACTTGAGCGTTTCACAGTGCACAACTCTTGTTTCAGAAAAGTTGGGATGTAAAGCAGAATAAATAACCTACAAATCATGTAAATAATTCAAACTCTACATTTAATCAAAAGAAAAAAAATATCAAATAGAGAAAATTGATCTTTTTTTTTTTAACACTGACAATATGTTTAAAAACAGGAAACATGTAATGAAATACTAAAATATTTCATGACCAGTCAGTGGAAATAGGATTAAGAAAAAAAAAGAGTACCCACGAGGCTCAGAGTTATAAATCACTCGAGTTCACTACAAAGTGAAAGACTGTGGGCACGAAAAGTTCATGGATTTATCAAAGTGATGTTTCTCAAGACAAAAATCCACCCAATTTGGTGATTTCTTCTTCTACTGTACATAATATCAATGAAAGATTAAAAGCATCTGTACACATGGGGCAAGGCTGAAAACCTGTATTGATCCATAGTGATCTCAACGCCCTCAGGCAGGACTGCCTTATAGGTAGATATGATTCTGAAGTGGACATCACTGAGATGGTTCAGGAACACTTCTGAAAACCCTTTCAAGTGAACAAAGTTCATTGCTGCATCCTAAAATGCAAGTCACAACTCCCCCATGCAAAGACAAAAGGATATATAAACAAGCTGGGTAAACTCAGCTGCCTCCTCTGGCCTCAGGCTAATTTATGATGGACTGAAGCAGAGTGGAAAACTGTCCTGTGGTTTGACAAATCACATATTGATTGTTATTTGTATCTGATTATACCTTCCCCTCCCCTATACCTCCACTTTGAAATCAGCAAGATCAGACCAGAGGCAGATTCCCAGAGGGGTTAAGGCCTGGACTCTGTAGTGGCCAGTCCTTGTCTGAAAATATCTCATGCTCTCTGAACTGCTTTTTCATATTTGAGCCTGATGAATCATGACATTGTCCTCTTGGAATATGCTTCTACAGTACCATCAGGGAATAAAATGTAGCAAAAAACAAATCTTTTGAAAAGAAAAAGTCGGCTGACCTCATTTTGTGGTCACATTGCTGAGGCCAGATCTGACCAGCTGAAGCAAACCTAGATCATTGGGTTAGCTTCAGCTGAGCAGGAGCAACATTAAGACAATGCCATTTTCAGGCAAGGTTGCTTTTATATTAGCAAGACCATGCCAGCCCACATTCAGCTGGTTCCACTATAAAAAAAAAGTCAAAGAGGAGCAGGTTAATGTCTTTGAGCAAGGTCTTCCTTTTTTTTATATGAATGCAGGGTTCCTTGTTTCAACTCTTACTGTTCTCCATCAAATCCTGCAAGTTCACCGTAGGACTTTCTGCAATCAGACTGTGGCTTATGCTCCAGTTTGAGCCCTCAGTCTTCCGTTACTGCATTTGCTAAACTTCTTGTCTTCGGTGTTTGCTTTTCACACTTGATTGTTTTTCACGGAGCCTGTCAAAAGTCCCTCAACCAGTCAAATGGGAAGTATGACCCTCATCCATGAAGCGGTTGCTGTCATTTTTCTGGAACAGTCTTTTCATTTTACAGTGTTCCACTGAGCAGGAATAGTATGTCATGATCTTGAAATAAAAAGAAATAACACTTCTCAGTTTCAATATTTCATCCAATTTAGTTGAATATTTTTAATTTAGATTTTTTAATTATTGACAAATAATGGCATTCTACTGCTGCTTCAGGTTGAGGGCGACATTAAGGTGTTCTTAATATTTGCAAAAAGTAAAACACACCATAAATCCCATTCATTAAGCGGTGCTTATGTGTATGCATGACATTACTAACAATAGCTTGTATTATTTAGGTAGAGATAACAGATGCACCTCGTTTAATAAGCATGCTTTTGTCTTGCAGCACATTATTATTCACTGTTATTTTCTTGTGGCTAACTTGAGGTTTTTATTTCTTTTTTCTAAATCCATATTACATTTAATCTTTTCCTCTCTTAACATGTCTCTTATGTAACAAACAATAAATCCAGTGACATTCATGAGCATTTGGTCATTTAAAAACACAATAACTCTACACCCCCACAAGACTTCACATTTAATAAAGGGCATTGAATCTGATTAAAATTCAGGCAGTGTAGAGTCAGGCCTTGCCAACCATCCCATCACTGTTATTTAATCTGGCTCAGCACTGAGAACATAACTAATCTTCCCACAGAGAGCATCTGCAGACATCACTGCCAAAGAAGGTGGCTCTTTTTTACAGTACAGCCGTACCGCCCAGCCAGCAGAGTGCAGAGAACAGGTCAGAGGGAGGGAAGATGGCTGGAACAACCAGTGCTGGTGACTCATACTGGCAATTCCATCAACCTTATGGGACTGAGTGTGAATGTAAATGGTGCACTGAGGGTGTCACAGAGAAACTTCAACTGTGAACAACCTCGGCATGAAAGTTTCATGGTTTAAAGAGCATGTTTATACAAGCAATGTTTGTATCACTTACCTCGCCATTGAGGAAGCAGTAAAGGACAGCCACCACAAAGCCCTAAAAGGGAAGTAAAACACAGATATGACCAATAAAGTGAAAGCTGTGTTGAAATTTATTCTAAATTCTATACATTCTCTCATATCTGTTATAGTACTTGTGTGTATTTGGTACTTTAAGAGTAACATATGTGTCCTTCATTGGACATATGAACACATTAAATTGACAAGTAAAATGGGGGGAATGAGGAGGGGAAGGTGCTTCTCAGGGGTCCTTGGTTTTCTAAGCTCTCCATAATGCAGCTGTCTCTAACCCTGTGGGAAATTACTACATGAAAAGATGCAAATCCCAAATAGGAGTCAAGGCTTGGTATTCTTTGTAAATGGAATATACCTACAATATTTTTACACTCATTTGCTCCCAAAACTCATTTGCTTTGTTACAATACCTGAAATGATCCAAGAATCAAGTCAAAAACCAGCCGTAACTCAGTCTTCACTTGCTCTGGGATGAATGCAAACACTATAAAATTGATCCCAAACAGAGGAATCAAAAGCAACGTGGATTTTGCCAGTCTCCTGAAATGAAAAAAAGTAAAAGAAGATTCAGAGCTTTCCCTCTGGTGAAAACAGTTTTCAGTCCGTCTCTTTATACATCAATGATGAAATGCAACTCTAGAGTACTTTTCATTCTACATTTCATCTCAGTGGGCCAGAGATGGAAAAAAAAAACACCATTAAAATTGTCAGTGGGAAAATAGCTCATGCATTATGGCAGGTATATGAGATGCTCTCCATCACAGCAAAATCACTTAAACACACAGAGCCCTGCATCTCTGTGTAAAGCAGCTGCTAGAAGGAGACTAGGTTATGCTGGGGGTTTTGATTTTTTAAGGTCCAAAAAATACTGGTTATCGCTACATCACCATGAGCCATAAACATATACCAGATTAATCTGTATACATCACTTCAAGCTTTTGTCAGATTATTTAAGGTCAATTTTGTTTACCCTCGTAAAGGCAGCCAATGTTCACAAGATGTGGACCAGATTTAGTCCAACACAGAAACCACTTCAGGGATGTTGTTTTTTCCCCCAACATTCAGTCAAGAGCTAATAAATACTACAACATGAAAAAGGCAATCAGATATACGTACAGATATTGGTTGGACTCATTTCTTCCTATATCTGGGCAGTTGATCTTCTGACGAAGTATTCGAATTATGCAGATGAATAAGATAAAGTTCATCTGTGGAAAATATTTCACAAAAGAGGACAGTGTTCAATTCATCTTGCATTGTTGATGGGATTTAATGCTGAGGTTTTGCAGCTTGAACAAAGTTTCCATCTATAATTTTTGTGTATAACAGCTGATGAATATGGAGACATCTTGGATATAGAGAAATAGTCATGCCAAATATCATTTTGGTCTGGCTTGATAGAGGCACTGCCCTGTGGGAAATTGAGGATTTTCTAAATTGTTAATATGAGCTGAACTCTGAACTGGCATCACAACACACTCCCAGTTGTCATTCAGATGCTGCTTCCAAGAAAAACACAGAGTAAATTGATTGCCAGGATGCTGATACTGCACCAGAATATCCGTATGAAGGGAAGGATGACAATTTTTGTACAAGATGTAGTTTATATACTTTAAATGTTCATGTGCAAAATAACATTTTGACCATTTTGTTGAATGTTCATAATTATTTTTTAATTGATATGAAAGAATCAATTCTGCTCCGATGTCATTAGGGTAAAACTGATATTCCAACTACAAAGACTACAAAAAGAGGATACATCTAATCTAACCTTGTTCTTTCTAGAATTTGAGGAAACCATTGCCAACCCCCTCACTAAACTCTATATTTCTTTTTCTGTAAATATCTTACCAGTTTGTGTTTCTTTTTTCTCTGAAAATGGTCAAGTATATTTCAATATTTGGGTGAATATTAAATACTGTTTTTTGTTTGTTTTTGGGTTTTTTGGGGGGGGAGAAACTCCAAAAATGAAGAAAGCAATACTTATGAATAAAGCATAAAGAAAGCCGCGCAGCATGAAGTTGATATGCTAAAAGGTATATTTCACACCACTGCAGTTTTTCGAAGTCATGCTTGCTGAACTTGCCTTTACCCTCCTTTTCACACCTCTTTGAAAGTGCCTTCATTTTCACTTTCCCACTCACAAATGTGTTCTCATTTTGTTAGATATACACACACACACACACACACACACACACACACACACACACACACACACACACACACACACACACACACAC
>JAPMNP010444041.1:0-11662 GCA_029874935.1 Atherina boyeri | reverse complement strand
ACACACACACACACACACACACACACACACACACACACACACACACACACACACACACACACACACACATATATGAATAAATAAATAAATAAAAATGAAATAAAGCAGGATACTAGAAGTAGAATGGAAGAAATGGTATTAAAGACACTTGTAAAATATTGAAAAAATGGGGGTTATGGGAATAAAACCATCGTGATTCACCATTAGTAGTAGCAGAAGTTATAGTCTGAACAGGAAAGTTTATAGGTCAGAATTACAAATCTAATAACAATGGAGAACTCTTAATTCTGTCAATAGTATTAAGTTAAATAATTTTATGTCTTGTATACAAGAGCTATCTTAGTCAAGAGCAAAGTATCCAAAACAGCCACAACTGAAGGTTTTCCCAAGGATTCTTCTCGGAGACAGAAGATGGAGTTTTGATAAAGATTTAATAAACTTAAACTTTTCTGTAATGCTGAAACAATAAATATTATAATACAAGTGTGAAATTTGTTTTGTTTGTATTTCCCAAACTTGAGGTAAATGTGTTGGATGCATACAGCCACAGGCTAAACTCTAAGTTACAGCAAGGAGGACCAATTTTTTGATGTGACACCCTAAAATTTTAATTTGCTCCATTTAGTCGACCCTATGGAAATGTTCAAAGGGGCGCCACTGGTATTTGATGAAATCTTGGTCTCATGATGTCAAAATGTGAACGAAATATGATCCGATGACATTTCAAATTCAAGTTGTCGCTGAACCAGATTATTGAGTGGTCAATTCATTCTTCCGACACTTATCTTGGTTTTTGTTGTGATTATTCATCTTGTTAGAGTACAGCATGTCATGCAATGAGTAAACATTAGGCAATATTATATTATATTATATTATATTATATTATATTATATTATACTATATTAAATAAAAAGCCAAACATCTTTTAGTTTAAGTTAAGTCAGTGCTTGTAGCCTACAATAAATAAAAAAAATAAAAAAAATAAATACAGATCCTGAAATCTGTCATGGACCGATTAGCCTTGTTGTAGTCAGGCGCAAGTAGTGGATCACCGACAACTATGGCTAATCAAAACCGAGAGCTGTGAGCTAGCTAGCTAACGAATCTTAACGCAGACATACAACCTGGATGGAGCTGCAACCAAAACTATCGGAATAGTCTCAGTTGGACAGTGGCAAACAGTAAAACTCAGCTGACTGGAAAACACCAACTGATGACGGAAAGGGACATCACGCTATGCAGTGAGTATGTGTTTCTAGCCGGCGGTATTACAGATCAGATCTGATCCCGCTAAAAGTTTGGAGCCGCTAGGCCTGCTGCTAATGCTAAGTTAGCCGATTAGCTGAGTGCAGGCTTCCAGCTCAGATGTGGAAACTTGACAGCTTTACTCTGATTCCCTTTTCCTGGCCTTTAAAATAAAACTGCGGTCACATTTGAATTTACAGTGTCAGTAAGTGTAAAGCCTTTGCAGGTGAAACTAGCTTTGTGTTGTTAGGTGATTTGAAACGGGAAAGATGCTGTGCTCTGAGAGGTTCATTGTAGGGTCAGAAAGATGTTCATTCTTAAGTAGCTATATCTCCTACTGGAAAAGGTGTTTCAGATTGTTTACTAAAGGAATCGGCATGATGAAAGATTAGGTGGACCTTATGTGACTTGTGTATTAAAGCTTGACAGGTGTGTCTAGATGTGTGGTTTGTGCTCACCAGGTCATGAAACGGGTTCGCACTGAGCAGATCCAGTATGCTGTGGCTCAGTACCTGAAGAGGAGGCAGTATGTGGACACTGACAGCTCCCTAAAAGGAGCCAGGCTCTTTCAGTCAGCTGAAGAGATGGCTGCAAGCTTGACAGGTGAGATGATGAAGATGATTGTGTAACTACATCGAAGGGACCGAGTTAAACCAGAGAATTCACCCTCTCTTCTCTCTAAGCAGTTCAAACAGAGTCGGGCTGTACCAACGTGGTCTCCGCTGCACCCTGCCAGTCTGACCCACAGCAGTATGAGACGCAGTACTCCAGGCTGCGCTGCTTTCTCTCAGGTAGGCACATCAGTGGTAACAAAGAAGCATCCAGCACGTTTTTTTTTATTGCAAAACTTTCAAATTGTCTTCTTTTATCAATAGAAGCCGAAATTTCCTGGGCCCAAGAGGTCAGCAGCATCCTCTATCCTCTTTTTGTGTACCTCCACCTGGATATGGTGCGCTGTGGCTTGAAAGGGGCAGTGGATGGTTTTTACGGTCGTTTCCACGATGCCTTTCTTCAGGACAGCGAGCAACGTGCTGTCATAGAGCAGCTCCGGCACGTCTTAACTGCACAGGATGTTGTAGCCAACCCCAAGTTGAGAGCTTTCCTGGAGCACAAGTATGTGGTCCACCTGACCGAGCCGGCCTTTAGCTACCTGCTGCGTTACCTGCAGAGTGAGGACAACAGCGCCCTCTGTAGAGCCCTCAGCGCGCACCTTCAGGTGGAGGTCACTGCTTCCAGACGTACGGACTACCAGCTTTATGGAGCTGCTGGTGGTTCAACAACTGCCCCAAACTCCACCTCCTCCTGGGCGGGAGTGGATGGAGCAGAGGGTGCTGAAGGGATGGAGGTCCCTGCAGGGATCCCGCAGAACGAGGCAGCCTTGGAGGCCCTGCAGGATTGCATCAAGAAAGTCCGTGAAGGCCCCCCTTCGCTCACCACCATTTGTTTTTATGCTTTCCACCACACGGAGCAGATGCTGAACACTGCTGAAGTGTCGGCTGACAGCCGGCTGCTGGCAGCGGGTTTTGACAGCTCTACAGTGAAGCTGTGGAGCCTTCGAGCCAGGAAGCTGAAGGCTAGATCCCATCAGGCTGACGTGTCACGCATCCACCTGGCATGTGATGTATTGGAGGAAGAAGTGAGTAGACCTGTGTTCTGCACATACTTCCTCCTTGTAAACGGTAAAATCTGAGCTGCTGCTGCTCTTAGCTATGCTGATGGTGCTTTTACTCTGTTGTGATAAAGAGTCAAAGTAGACAAAGATTTACCTGCTGGTTGAATAATACTTAGTGTTGAGATTATGAAGACTGCCAGTGTAGCTGCTGTCTGCACTCTTCAGATCTCTGCCAGCTTGAGCTAACATTCAGCCAATCAGCATTTGACCATCGTGCAGCATCATTTCTTTCATTCAGGACTGTTTCAGCTGTGAACATGTTTGGTTTGGTTCAGCACCACCAACGTTGGTCAGTCAGCTACAGCTGATGAAATATCTTCACTTGTTGTTTCCCCACAATAACAATTACTGATTGCAAACATTCGTTTAAACTCATTCTTTTCCAGCTGAACTGAGAGGACCAGTTTTCACGGTGAGCTGCACTTGTTAAGTAAGCTTGAGAGTAAATGATGAGAGGGCAGCAAAGCGGAGGAACAGAATAATTGGATTTTTATCCGAAAGTGCAAATAAAAACAGCCACTCTTCAACACATATCTGGGACTGATTTGACTCCCACCGAGACATAGGACGATTATAAAACGGATATTTTTTCCCTGTGTGACTACTACTACTACTTTCTAAGTCCAAACAGGTAACTTGGTTTCTGGTGACAAAGAAAAAGAAAACTGGCTAATCTATTTATTTCATTAAGGGCAATCTCAGTTTCCACCCCATCAGAGTAAAGCATGGAGCTGCATCAGATCCTAGTGGTCTTGGGCTTGATCATATTTCTATCAGAACTTTTTCTTCCACGTCTGACAACAAGACACTTCTCCCGTCTATTGAACTGAGAGATGTTTGGAGGTGGACCAAAGTTCCCTTTTTTGATCCGCATCAGAGTTAATTAGTTTAAACCTCCCCAAACAAACTGGACTTTCCAAGTAAACAAAGCCGCCCATAGAAGCCTAAGCACTTCCTTACGCTAGCTTTAAAAGACACATTACCTAACTTAAACTCCTCCTCGTTTGATGGCACAGTGACATCTATTATGCGCATTTCTGAAGCTCTTGCTGCCAGGCAGCATTCGGACGGAGAGAAACACCACTATACAAGTTTTTCGTCCGGGACACTGCATGACATTGCATCAGAGTCTCGCTTTACACACCACGTCACGCGCTAGCAAAAGGATATAAAACACAACGGCTGTTTTGAGCTTGTACTATGGAGGATTCAATACAGAAACACAAGAAGACATTACCAGAGGAAGATAAGGGGTAAAAAGAGAGAGAAAGGGACATAATAAGAGATAAGACAAAAGTCAGATAACGCTTTCTTTTGGTTGGAGAGGGCTCACAGTGCAGGGAGGATGCAAGATGGATGGCAAATAGGTGGTCAGTGGGGGGCGCGTTACTGAGAAAATAGCAAAGTTTTATAGTGCATCTTTAATCTAGAAGATTCTGGATGGATTTCATGTTCAGCCAACATGTGTGTTATATGCAGATGCTACAGACAGTCCGAGCGTTGTAATTCTGTAATTTCTTGTTCTGCCTTTTTGTGTTCCTAAACATTGTGATATTGAATTTTAGAATTGATTTTAAACGTTTTTTTTCTTTCAACATTTGCAAATTAGTTCTCAATCGTCCGCATTGCAATGCATCTAAAAAAAGCGACTTTTTTTCTCCCACTTAGTCATCAGACAGCTGATCTGATTGGTGAGATCTCAGAGTGACTTCTCATCAGCAGAGGTGGACATCCCTGGTCCAGAAAGTAAAAATTCCTGTCTGGCAGTTGTTACCAATCACTAAACCAGCTGAATTTAATTAGCACAGGTAGATGAGCTCATTAGTGAAAACACCTGTTCTAAATGTAATGCAGGTTAAACAAAAAAAACAAAACAAAACACTGCAGGATTTCTACTTTATGGCATCTGGATTGTCCACCTCTGCTCATTTGATGACAGTTCACAAAAGAGATCCTTTTATATTTCTGCTGTGATTTGGGACCTGTGTTACAAAGTTACACTAATTGTACAGATACTATTTTGGTGAATATCCAAGTAGGATTTTAATCACCCACTTCAGACAGGAGACTGGTCAGACATTTCCGAATCATCACTGAGCTGGATTAAACCACCCGTGTTGGATCTCTTTTCTCTTCCCTCAAAATACATTTATTTCTCTTGAGCAATAAATCAACATCAAGTGGATTTATCAAAATGAGAAAGAGCTGAAATGCTGCTGAGAAGATGTACAAGTTATGTCAAATTAAGTCACCAAAGTAAACCAAGAGCTTTACAGTGAAAAAAATACAACAATCTTTCAACTTTTTAAAAGTTGATAATTAATTTAACAATTTCTTTTGATAAGTTTCTGACAGAGATGTAATTTCCTGCTCTTCTTCCCATCTGCAGTTTTTTTTCTTTTTTTACTTTAAGGGATATATTATTTCAGATGACTGTTAAATGATATTCATCTCCTGCTCCCAAACTTTCATAAGTGTGCTGTAAATAGGTTTTTGTAAATAAATGTTAACAACTTGAATTAGTGAACTAAACAGATGTTTGGTTGGCTTCAAACTCAGCAGAAATGATTTATTCTACTCCTCTCCATCACTCTGAGGAACACAATCCATTTCCATGTTACTTGTAAAGAGGTGTGTTGTTGCCATATCTGGTTTATTAAGGGTAACAGCATGGACGGATATAGGTCAGACGGTACTACGACAGGCTGCAGCACGTTTGATTATTTTGGATATCTTTTGTACTTCCTAACATTATACATTTAATTTGTTTTTGCGATTGGCTGGTAAATGATTACCCTGCTTTCTTCAGTCTGGTTTAATTAGTAAACTTTTTAATTTTAGATGGTTTGCTTTTTTAAGTCTTTTTAGCCTCCCAGTAAAAGGAAAAAACTTATTTTTTCCTCTCAGTTGTAATATTGATGGGTTGAACTATAGATTCAGATCATTAACCAACTAACGAATGAAATCATCTTGGATGTTTCTCTTCCTGTTTGTGTCCAGGTGGATGAAGAGGATGGCTGCGGCAGCGAGATAAAAACGCTCAGAGGTCACAGTGGTCCCGTTTACCGCACCGCTTTCCTGACGGACAGCTCTGGCCTGCTGTCCTGCTCCGAGGACACCACCATCCGATACTGGGACCTGGGCAGCTTTACCAACACCACCCTCTACCAGGGCCATGCCTACCCGGTGTGGGACGTGGACGTCAGCCCCTGCAGCCTTTATTTTGCCAGCAGCTCACACGACCGCACGGCTCGTCTTTGGACTTTTTCTCGTACTTACCCGCTGCGTCTCTACGCGGGACACCTTTCGGATGTTGACTGCATCAAATTCCACCCCAACACCAACTACCTGGCCACGGGCTCTACAGACAAGACTGTCCGGCTATGGAGCACCCAGCAGGGGGCGTCCGTTCGCCTTTTTACTGGCCACCGAGGCCCTGTCCTGTCGCTGGCTTTCTCACCTAATGGGAAGTACCTGGCGTCCGCTGGGGAAGATCAGCGCGTAAAGCTTTGGGATTTGGCATCAGGGACTCTGTTCAAAGACTTGCGTGGACACACGGACAGCGTCAGCAGTCTGTCCTTCAGCCCGGACAGCAGCCTGGTGGCATCGTCTTCCATGGACAACTCAGTCCGGGTGTGGGACATCCGTAACTCCCACGGCGGGACGCCTGCTGATGGCTCATCCAGTGAACTGGTGGGATTGTACACTGGAAACACCAGCAACGTGCTCAACGTTCAGTTCATGGCCTGTAACCTGCTGCTGGTGACAGGAACAGCGCAGGAGAAAATGGAGCAGTGACCATGGTTCATTATTTGGAGAAAAACTTGACAGTTTAGTTTCGAGATATTTTGTTTGTAAAAACCACCCTACGTGCCGCAGAGTCTGAATTGTGTTTTCCTTATTAGTTCATGACACAGCATTAAAAAAAAGAAAAAAAAAAGAGCAAATTTTTATTTTCTAAAGATGTCTGTGTCACTCAACAATATTGATTTACAGGTGAACCGTATAACATGACCAAAGTGTGTTTTATTAACGGAATGATTCCCAGCTTTCCCAGAGGACGGATTGTTTTTGTTCTGGGTAGTGAGAGACAGAATATTAGTTCTGGCAAACAGCAAAAAAGGGAAAAAACGAGTTAAAACTTAAGAACAGACTGGTTGTTTGTGAAGTTACTTTGTTTTGATATAAACCTAAATGAACATGGTTGAGTATTTTGGGATGAATTGGTTTAACTTTGCTGTATCTGTTTTCTTACCCAGAGTTCATTAAAAGTCAGACTATTGATCAACTCATTGGCTGGGACTTGACCCCAGAATGAACAGTTTATTTGTCAAAGTGGCTTAAAAGCTAATTCCTGCTTCTGATCAAATTGACATCTCAACTCTTTAGAAGGTCATTGCATATAGTTTGGATTGAGCATCTTTATATTTTGAACTCGCAGTGCTTTGTAGACAAAGTTAAGGTTAATGCAAAGTTCATAAAAAAGGAGGATAACTCCACAGGATAAAAATCAGTAAGGATGGGAAAAGGAAGCAGAGAGCTGAAGGTGAAGGAAAAAACATAATATTTGTGGAGGACAAACAGCTGAAGTATCTGATGGAAATGTACCATAAAAGTCAAATCTCTGATTTACATGCATAAAAATGGCCAACCTACCGAAATATTCAGAATATGAGCTGCATGTTCAGTAAAAGCCAGAATGACCATTTTGACACTTCCCGATTCTAAATTTGTACATTTTTTGTTCACTTTATTACAGTATAATTAAAAAATGATGCCATCCTCTTTGATTTTACTGCAATAACAATAGTTGCAGCATTTCAATGGAGTTTAAGACATTTTTTTTAAAGGGTTAACAAGTGACTGAAGATTTAATCGGCAGAGAGAAAAGTGAGAGCTGCAGGTTAGTATTTTTCACACTGCCCTGCAGGAGTCTGTTCGCCTGTCCTTTCAGTGTAGATCTTTTAAGTATTGGTCCATTCTGCAGCTTTCATTAAATATTTTATTTGAAATAAAACTTCATCTTGGTCTTCTGATTTCCACTGAATGCACCATGCCTTACACTAAGTATTAAGTTAATGATAAGTAAGTAAGTAAATCAGCATTTGTTTCCAAAAGTAAACTACAATATTCACCTTTTCCAGCTTCACAGAAGTGGAGACACGCGTCAGTAATATTGTCAACGTGTTTAACATTTTACATAGAGCGTGCATTTCATTGCTGACAGTATGAACCCAGTATATTTGCTGTTCTGTATCATCAGTTTAACTTCATTTGTTTAAGTGCAACCATTTTAGCATTTCATGCCTTCAGCATAATGAGGTTGAAAATAGATTATTTCAAACAGGTTAGTCATGATTTGATCCAAAAGCAGCTGCCATGAAAGCAAAGATGGACAGAGTATCTCCAGTTTGTCTCCATATGTGTGAGGAAACATAATTGATACATATTAGATTTACAAATGTCACTTCAAACTTTACTTTGTCCCTGGTGTCATTAGCTGAACTGGATTTACAATCCCAGTGAAGTAGGAGTGTGTAAAACGTCAATATACTCATTGACAATATACGCAATATACAAATTTTTTGGAATGTGTTGCAGGCATCATATTCAAAATGAGTTGAAATTTACAACCTCCTGCCAAAACAAAAACTCCAATAAAGTTAATCAGTTTGAACAATAAGTATCTTGTCTTTGCAGGGTATTCCATCGAATATAGGTTAAACAGGATTTGAAAATCATTGTATCCTGATTTAATTTATGTTTCACACAACGTCCCAACTTCATTGGAATTGAGGTTGTACTGTAGGTTACAGCAATTATGTTGTAGGTCACATGTGGTCAAAATGTCATTAGCCAGCCTGGATTTAGGTTACGGCAAGTATGTTGTGGGCCACATGTGCAAGCAAAGGGCAAAAAGGAGCATCCAGACTATTTTCAGGAACAAGTCCAGAAACCTGATTCTGATACGGGGGGGGTTTGAGCAACAAATACTGTCTTTAAACAGGGGCATATCCAGGAAATTTGAATGGGTTGGCCAATCAATAGATATCACTAACTGCAGTGTTCTGTAGGATCTGTTAACTTAGCTTTTACAAACATAAATGCAGTTTGATTTGTAAAACATGGATCTCTGTTTAGTTTTCCTCCAGTTGGGTTCTCAAATATTTCCTGCTTGCTTCCAGTTCGACACTGCTGTTTAAAACCTAGCTTACGTTCAGAGGTGAAGAATGAGGATGTCAGCAGAGACCACACCTCACGTCTGTCTGCAGCGCTCAGAGGAAGTAGGGATTTGATGAGGCTTTCATCTTCAACATGTTCCTCCACGGACTCACATGTCCTAGTGTCTGCTCTTCTCACTGCGGATGCTTTGTTTTACTTCCAGTCTTCTTGGTTAGGGAAGTCTTGCTTCTCTTAAAGATGGTTTTGTGTTCCTTTGGCCTGTTTACACCGTTGTTATCTGACTTAGACAGTAACCTTCTGTGACTTTGTTTAGTTTTAGACTGAGTCACAAATCTATAAAGATTTTGTCATTTGGTTGATTTTTATGTCCATATTCATTATCATCTGTCTGTATTTGATTTGCATATCTCTCTGTGGTTGAAAGAATAGTTAAAAAAACAGCTGAGTCTTTGACAGAGAGGCAAACCAAACCCTGCCAGTAAACTTACCATGTTGGTCTCTGCTTTCTGAATTGCCACGAACATCTTCCATACCACATTTAATGGGACACACCACCATTAGGGCAAATACTGTATGCTCATTTTCCACAATTGAGTTTTAACTATGGTTTACCTTCCCCTGTTCATCCAGCCGTTCTCTGAGTCTGGCAACCCCTTTTGTGGCTTTTGCTTTGCATGAATTATTAAATTGGACTAGACCATTAGCAAAGATTAGATGCCAACGTGTGTGGCAACCACAAATGGGGTCGCCAGACTCAGAGAACGACTGGATGAACAGGGGAAAGGTCAAACTCAATTGTTTAACTCAAGGGGAGGTGGAAAATGAGCATATTTGCCCAAACGGTGGTTTTCCCTTTAAGAAAAACTCCAACTCGGGCTGTTGGAGATGTTTGGAGCAGCAGTCAGTTTAAGGCAGTTATATTTTCCTTATAAAAATGGCCAGATTATACCATTTTCAATCATTTAAAGCCACATTTCCAAAAATTCTTACTTTTTTCTTAGTACTGATTTGTTGAATGTGTCCTTTACAAAGGAAACAAGCTGTTTGATGACAACAGTAACACCTTTTTCTAGGTATTTTATGATTCTGTTGAATCACTCTGCAGGCCAAGCCCAAAAAGGCAGAGAGAGTCATTGTGGGAGAGGTTCAGTGCCAGGAAGAAAAACCAGTTTGTTGGAGGGTGTGCACCACCAAGCCCGTGACAGACGGGTCCCTGCATCAGACACAGAAAAGGACTTGCCTCACTCCTTCGTCTCCTTATCGCTGAGGTTCTGAGCGAAGAAGAAGATGCCTCTCCAGTCCACTCTGTCTGGCAGGAGCCCCAGCTCGATAACGGCTGAGAACACTCAGTGGGATGGGAAGTCTTTTGAGCAGCTGAGAGATGAATGTCTGCAGAAAGGAGTGCTGTTTGAGGATCCAGACTTCCCTGCTGCAGAATCCTCACTCTTCTTCAGCCAGAGCGTTCCTGTCCAGATTGAATGGAAGAGACCTCCGGTACGTAAGCACAGGATATAAGTCATTTAAGATTCTGAATTTTAGAGGATCTAAAAGTATGTTCCTGTAAAGACCTTAGGGGAAATCTGTTAAATTGAACAACATCTACTGTAATTATTAATATTAATCATCCGAAGGAATTGACGCTCCAAGCCTAAGGTCAACCATGGCATTTGTTAAAGAGAAAGTTGAGCGAAAGTTTGTTTCCCTTTAACCCTAAAAAACAAACAAATGTGTGTTTGGTTTTGCAACTGCAACTACAAAACCAGTTCTGCTTGAAAACTGTAAATAACAGGAGCCGTTTCCATATAACTCTACAAACTGTTCAGCATGTAATTGAATGATATCTATGTAGATGTGTGATGCTGCTACCTTGCATACCATCTTACACTTTTACTCATGTCCGACACCTTTATCTTAATGCAGCCAGAGTAAAGGGTAAAGTCACATCTCACGTTTGTAACAATTACTACACATTTATGTGCAGGGCGTTCCCTCAGAGTAAATTCCTCACCTGCTGACTGAACTGTGTTTTGTGTATTCAGTCTTGGACTGACGGAGATTTTAGACAAGTTGATATGTCAGGAATGTGAACACACCCATCAAAAGCATCAATGTCACCACTTAAGTGGCCTTATTTTATGACAAACCAACCTGTTCCTTTTCCTGTTTTTCTGCTCCTGCAGGAGATCTCTGAGAACCCAAAGTTCATCGTAGGCGGTGCGGACAGGACAGACATTTGTCAAGGACAGCTTGGTTGGTAATCTTGCGATCTGCATGAATTATTCTCCATCTTTCACATGAACATACTTCAGATTTTTATGAATGAGACACCCGTTTGTCCCCTACAGGAGACTGCTGGCTGCTGGCAGCCATCGCCTCTTTAACGCTGAAAGAAAATGCTTTGGCCCGAGTCATCCCCCCAAACCAGGACTTTGATCACAGATACGCCGGCATCTTTCACTTCCAGGTAGCCTACACACTTCTTTCTTTCTTTATATCTATCTATCTATCTATCTATCTATCTATCTATCTATCTATCTATCTATCTATCTATCTATCTATCTA
>JAPMNP010443597.1:0-11506 GCA_029874935.1 Atherina boyeri | reverse complement strand
GTGCGGCTGGCCTGGGAGCGCCTCAGGGTCCCCCCAGATGAGCTGGCAGATGTGGTCGGGGAGAGGGAAGTCTGGGCCTCCCTGCTTGAGCTGCTGCTCCCGCGACCCGACCTCAGATAAGCGGCAGAAAATGGATGGATAGATGGATGTTAGCGTTAGAAGCTCCCTTTCATTCCTGAGCTGACATAATAGAAGCCAGGGAAGTTTGTTCATGGATTACTCTAATGTTTTTTTTTTCTCACCTAACAAATACATAGCCAATTAGATGTCATCCAATTAATCCGTTAACTCACTCATCTGTCACAAGATAATAATTCACATCAATGTCAAATGCTTAAGTCCCTACAAGCATTCAATTTATAAACATTACATTATTCTTTCTGCTAGGCAAGTTTGTAAATTCCTTAGACAGGTACTAAGAAAAGTAAACAAAAAAATTTCTTGAGGCAAAGATGCCTCCTGCAGAGATGTTTGAGAATATAGTCCACAAATTCCATCCATCATCCTCCACCCACCCTGCTCACACAGAGAAAGCTTGCCCTGTTTGCCTTAGCTCACCACATCTTCCCCGCAAAAAAGTCAACAAACATGCATGGGCACATACTTGTCTAAAATAGAAGACAGCTCTTATCCCCTAACAATGACAAAACTTTTTGGATCCACCCTTGTGAACGGATTAAGAGGAACTGTTAACTGCTTAAACCCACTTTGTCAAAAATCAATGCAAACAGTTTAACACCGGATAGAATGAAGGGACTGGACCATGTACTGTAAGAGATCACACCCGTGCACATGACCTATGAGTCCAGGAGGTCAGCAGACACTGAAAGCTTGGGAAAGGATTTCTGCTAGCTGCTGCGAGCTGTGAAGAACAGAGGCGTGCTGAGGTCATGAATAAACACACAGAGCTCGTCCAGAGCTCAGAAGAGAGAGAGAGAGAGGAGGGGGGACTGGAAACACATCTGCGCTCCCTTTGATCCAAACTTCTGCGGCACAGCACGCCACTCACCTCAGCTGCCCACTCTTTGCCTGACTAGAAAACAACGGCCACAATCCTAAACACTTGCTCTTCCTTCCCATGCTGCCCTCCTAACTGTGGGTGCTGACTCACAGGCAACAAGTAACTTTTTCATGAGAGATTTAAACCTTCAATTGTAAATAAAAGAAGAAAAAAAAGAAACTGTGTAGCACAAAACATCTTGTTTGCTCCCTACTGCCTAATGCAAACTACTTCCAATGCGTCTACCTCTGCAGAGCCGTATTTGTTTCTAGATGTATAGGTCATACCAGATGAACTGCATCAGATTTCACTAAACTCAAGCATTATGAGTTTGTCATATCAAAGAACAATGTGTTACAAAGCAACCAGCAAAACATGAAGGATTGAAACAAATGCCAAATATACCAAATTAGGTCTTAAAATAATTTTTAAAAATGAGCAGTACTCTCTGCTTTAAAAAGACAGAGAAATCCACAAAGGACCATCTTAAAAGAACAACACAAACTGAGCTATTTTTTTCAAACCAAACCATTTAGATGTGAAATCATAAACAAGCACAGCAGATACAATACCGCTATGTCATCTTTCAGCTGTGACTACATAATAAAAATGGATTTGTTTTATATAGCCCTTTTCAATGCACTCAAAGCACTTCACATTGTATCCATTATTCAGCCACTCCTCATTCATACTCCTCAACTAAAGTTATCAACCAAGTTAAAAGGTTCACTTTACGGTCTTATGGCAGGCAACGATGTGGCCAATATGTCAGCATGGACACTGTAGCATGGGAGGGGAAAAGCTGATCCAGCTGTGACAGGTGTATCCGTTAATCCCAGCTGTCCGTAGTGAAAGTTTGTCAAAACTGCCAGGTAAAAAACACATGAGGTATGTGTTGACAGTGTAGAAATCCAACCACTGAGCATCCGCTGACAGCAATTACATCTATACAGTTTTCCTCTAACCCTCACAGTCCATCACTGTTTCCTCACTAAATGAATTTACAATAACTCCAGTAATATGGTGCACACAGTCTTCTGACAAATGCTGTAAGATTTGTTAATTATATGTAGCTCTTCAATGCACAGAGCACAAAACACTTGTGTGTAGCCCCTCCAACACCTGCAGTGTTGTCTTCTAAATTTTTTGTCTCCACAAAATGAATCAAATTCTTCCACATATCAATATTTCTTAGACAGGTTCATTCCTGTGATGTAGGCATAATGGTTAGCTTGCTAGCTTTGAAATGCACAGCTAGGTGTCATGGCTGGCCAGTCCGAGGCAAACATTTAACGCTACAGTGTTATGTGCAGGACCTGCCCTCACTTGCCTTGAATACCTGCTCCATCGTGCCGTAGATACCTGATTTCAGACCCACCCTAAAAATCCTGAACAAAAAAACAAAGAACTGTTTTACAGTTTAAATTCACAAGTGACTGCGGCATAGTTCCAAGTCTTTTAACATGATGTAAGCAGTTATTTTCGTGTGTAACATGCTTACATGCAAACCTGTGAATTTTCATTTTTCTGCATTTAAAAGGCATCTATGTGTTTAAACCAAATGCACTTGTTAAATGGTTTCATGGTGCTTCACAGTCCATTAACATTAAATCATTAAATGAGTGCAGCCATATTGGACAACTTTCAAATCGTAGACAGTACCAGAAGAATCAGGACTGGACATTGTCCGCCCCCTTGTACTAAACAAAAGACAACTGCTCCAGTTAGACACGGTCCATTAGTGAAAATCTTCAACGGTGGTGCAGTACACCTGATGAAAAAAGTGTGGAAATGGCACGGTTTTTTCACAACACATCCAGGATGGTGAACGGGCTACTGGCAGATCTCCAATGATGACCATTTAGAACAATAAACAATAAACAATATCAATGAAAAAGAAATGAAAAGTATTATACTGCACAGGCAAACAGCAGCAAACAACTTCAGCATACAAACCTGCTGACCAAGAAATCTTCAGACAGCTGGGAACTGGTGGGGTAAATTGATTTGGATGGTACAGTAGTTGGTTGAATGTCTGGAGACTTAAGTGCATCTCAAAAGTTTCAGAATCACAATCATTCTGCAACAACCAGCCAACTGAGTGAAGATGACGGTGAAAATATAAGGTGGACTTTTCTCTTAAGCAAGCGAGATGTGATTTCCAAACCCTAACCCTTCCACAGATAAACACACCTTGGTGCTGTTTCAGAAGAGACAACAAATATGTGCAAAACTTGTATAAACTGCCTCTTCCCAAGTACAGAAAATCGGTCATTGCTTGCATAGTTACTTCTGCCCAAATGAAAAAGACTCAGTTTCAATCCTTTTTTTTTTACTGAACCACAGATGAAAAAAGAAAACACAGACAATAAAACAAAACAAAACCAGCATGTTCGAGCGTGGGAGTGAGAAACTTACTTTCACAGGACAAGAAAGACAACAGTGATGTTACCTCCTTTCCCTGACAACATAACCCTCTGACCTTATGAAATCTTCTCATTTGATGAGTCTACATTTCCACTGTGGTTACAGATTTTTGTTCAACAAGTCACACAAACTGAATCCAAACAAAACTGAAATCTCTCTAAAACACAAGGAAACATGGCTTTTTGTTGATGTTTTGTTTTGTTTTGGGGGGAACTAGCATGCTCAAGCTGTCAAGATTTGTGAGATAAAAAGAATCTTTCTTAAAAATGGGATTAACTCTGACATGGAGCTCCAAAGACCGACTTATTTTTAGACAGCAACGTTACTATACCTTACATCAGCTGTGACTCATGGGTGGGACCAATTTCCATTCAGATTTTTTACTTTTCTTCTAAAAACATACCAGAAAAAAATTTTTAAAAAAAGAGGAGAAAAAAACTCCCTCTCTGACTTATAAGAACAGTGTGAGGGATGTAAACAAATTATTCTTTTTGTCATGTGAAAAACCTTCAGCCACACTGTCTGGTATCTTTCCTTTACAAACCAGGCTCGAGGTTGAGAGCTAGTGAGAGCTCCACCACAAGACTCCCACCCTCCAATTCCGTCCGCTTGTACTGTATAAGCCCGGAGAACCACATCCTGAGCGGAGGAACGCAATCGACAGAAATGCCTCCTTGAACTGGAAAATTGGTTACACAATCTGAACTTTTCACTGACGACTGTGTTGCTCCACTAAAAATATTACAATCACTGCTTTCATTGGAAGCCAAACTGTGGAAAGTGCAGAGATATTTCAAAGGGAAACAATAGCAAAAACACCACAGAAAAACAGCAGGCCACTGATCATGGGATGTGATGGGAGAGATGTCTGTGCTTGATGTGAGTGCCAAGGTGAGAGGCTCCACTGCCATTTCCCAGAATACTCTGGGGAGTTTGGGATCAAATGAACATTGACCGAAGGATATTTGATTATAATACAAATGGACATAAAAAACTGAACTACTTGACAGCAATTTTCCAACAATTCTTTTTCTGCAGTCAATACTTGTCTCAAAATATCTGAGAACCATGTCTGAACATTCTCTAAACTGTTTTAAAAACCCAAATAATGTACAAGAAACAGAGAGATAAAGAAATGTTCTAAATTCATCTTAAACCATCAGTTATGATGCCTGGGATAATGCAAATCTTGAATTAGTTTACGAAACTAAACTAGCTGTACAACTTGGATGAAATTAGAAAAGAAAATCAAATCAAGTGTTGATCGTATAAAAAAACGTATACTACCCTAGCCAATTGAAACCCACGCTTGACCATAAAAACTGTGTGGGTGAATTAGCGAAATGTGAGAGCAGGAATTTCTCTACAGATTGAGTGACTCTGCAGCTTTAGACTGCTTCACACCCTCACAACCTCCTATCATCCCTCTGTTAATGTCTCAAAGGAGCCAGAGTCCCCCAAACCCCTTCGTAAATAGTACCAGCATATATAATGTGAGAGTGCAATTTGGCAATGCCTCCCTATAATAACGCGCAGACCAATGCCCGACTTTTTGCCAAGCGACTGGAAGAGGAAATAGAGGAGCATAAACAGCACTCACTGCGGCCAGGCTCGGGTTTCTTCGGTGCGCTGAGGCATCCTCTGGACAGCTCACACACACAATGTACCGTTCGGGAAACAAACGCAAATCTGAAAGCAGGCAGGGAAACAACACAGAGCTTTCTGGTTAATAATGCCGGCTTACCTCTAATTATGAGTTAAAGTCAGACAGATGGAATTGTGGTGGATGCTTGAATTAACATCTACAAACACCAAGTATTTACTATCCCTCAGACCACAGAGAAAATGGCAGTTTACATATTATTCCTGAACTTTACGAGCCGAGTACACAGAATAAAATATTAGAAAGTTTTACATCTACAGTGACTTTTGGGAATAATATGACTGTTTAATTGACTACAATGGGAAAGATAATTCACATTACCATGATAATATTATTGCATGTGTCAAATCATTATCATAAATCTGTCTGTAAGAACACCAGATAAACTGACCTCAAATGGACAGTCGAGCTAGAAAACCTCTAATCTATAGTCTGATGCAAAGGCTCCAGTAGATTAACAAATTGCACCACAACAATAGTCTATTATCTGCATCATCACTGAAGATGGCAAGCCAACAGAAGAAGAGACTTCCTACTTCTGACAAAAATAACATTCCTAAACTTGGATGATATTGTTAAGTCAAAGGCTTTTTTGGATTGTGACCGTATTCAGGGAAAAAACCCATATTATATTTGGTGGTTTTGCTTCAGTTTTGTGCAGCAGGGAGCTACCTGCACATACTTGTGTGGCAGGGTGATAAGAGGGCGCGGGCAGGGTTTGAGCCCCAGCCTCTCGGGTGAAAGTCATGTGCGCTAACCAGTCGACCAAAGGGATATCCCTGTGGCCAAGTAGCCAGGGCGCATGATCAATCTGAGGCATAGTGACAGGAATGCCAACTAATTAGTGAGAAATTAAAATTAACAGCCAATAAGTAGATTGTTTTGCAACACAAAACATGGATATCAAAGATAATTCTTTAGAACATTTCCAGGTCAAAACTTTCAGTCATACACCAATAAATGAAAAGCTGGAAAGTGCATCCTCTGCATAAACTAAAGTTGTACATTGCAGAAAAAGTTTTCTGGATTTGCAATAAAATAAACTTATTAACATCCCCCTTTACAAATGCTCACTCTTTAAAAGTTATGGAGGGGGGTGCTTTCTTGTGCAACCTTGCTTAACAGAATAACATTTTTTTCTTTAAAAAAAACAACAAAACAAAACAAAAAACTTTTCTTCCACACATCTTTGTTTTCACAGAAAAATGAATAAAAGATTCAAGATTCCATAAATACAGAACAAATCAATACTTTCAATAGGACGATGAACACTTATTACTAATATAAAGATTGCTTTTCAGCCTAGCAGGGCATAAGATCAATTCATGCCAACACAACATATAACTCTACAGTATTTCTTTCCCCTCACTAATGATAAGAAAGTCAGTTTTCTGTTTAATATTTTTGCAATGTACAGTTAAACTAACCTAAAAACAAAAATACCCCTCTATTCTGGCTTAACAAATACAGCAGCACTAAGCTTAAAAAGCCTAACTTTTCTTTACTCCTGCAGTATTCCAAATAGATTTCAATTAAGCATGAACTGGTAGAAATCCAGCAAATAATAAGAACTTCTTAACTATGCAATATATCATCACATAAATCACATGTGCAAGCTACAGCGAATGCAGTGGACCGAATTGCACAACCTTTGACCCCGGAAGACCGGGCCTAATTTGATGCGTAACGGACCTGCTGAGAGAAGCCGTCGTCTCACTCTGCAGCAGGTCAGAACTGCCTTAACATCCAGGCCTCGGCCCTGAGGGAGCAGATATTAACTTTACTGACAGGAAGAGAACGATGTTGGTCCCATGAAAAGGTGACCAAGGGTCATAGGCACTAGATGGGCCATGGAGATAAATTCTCACTGCCCTCCATATACAGCCCTGCAGTCTTCCTCTCTCTCACTCCCAGTAGCCTCTCAAGGGAACCACTTACTGGCTGCCTGTTCTCAACAACACCCCGAGCAGGTAGGGACAGGACATAAAAACAAGTGAGGGGGAGAAAAATCAACATGCGGACCACAGATGACTTGCTCTTTCTGTGGGAAATTTGGCTCAAATTGAACCATTGAGACATCTATTTCTGATCCTTACAACCGGAACAAAGTCACTGAAAACACGCAGGTCACGTACCCTGCTTGACAACACATCTGAGATTGGAGTGTCTCTTCAGAAAATTGGCCACGAGGTTGAAGTTTTCCCCTATAAAAAAAACAAAAAAAGAAAGACAGTTAACATTTGAACTGCCATCAATGACACTAATACGACTTTTAGTGGGTCTCTACATGTAGATGCTGCATGCAAACAATGACGCACTCATCCGATAAAATATTTTAATGCACATAGTGTACAAAAATTTATCAACAAATACAATTGATGTGTAAATTTGATGCAGAACCAGCCTTCAATTAATTGACTGTAATCAAACAGGATTCCAAAAGTCAGAATAATACACCAGACTTAACTTAATTAATCCCGACAATGATGATGATTTATGGCATCATATGCCTAAACACATCATTTTTCAATTAAATCCAACATTGTGCTAGATTTAATGTCTTGCACAGTAAGAAAAAAAAAGAAAAAATAAGAGCAAATGTGTTTATTGATTATGCAACAACTCATTCTATCTTAATTACCTCCAAGTTGAACCCAAGCAGAGAAGTCATGTTTTGGGTCTCTACTCTAGTTCTCATGGAATGTTTGTCACGGTATGTAAGATGTGCTGGGCAGAAATAGTGGCCTGTTGCCTAATCTGGTAGGAATTTGTTGACTAAAAGCAAAGGTCTGGCTAACACGCCATCCAGTTGTTCTTTGCAAAGAGGACCACAGTGCTGGAAGGCTGGCTGAGCTTGCTTACACTCTAGTACCTTTTTTGGAGCTCTTTCCACTTCTTGACACTGTAAACTGCAAAACTACGCCTAACTTTATCACCACCTTTTTTAAAAAAATACTATTTCTTATTCTCATTTTGCACTCACGCCTGTGTTGCTGTTGCTATATAAACCTCCTTAACTACAATCTGTGGAGTGTTAGGGAGGATTTTAGTGTTTTAACTTCAATTAAAGGATTATGTGTCCTCCACAGTGAGAGAGAGTCCTGACCTCTTCCTCTCCTAGTTCTTTCAAAAGTCCCTGGATAATGTCAAATATGCACTTCCATCAAGCTAAAAACAAGACCGTCTTCACTTTTGAAAAGCTGGCATTTTGGAGGTGGGGAAGCTTTTCCCCATCGGCGACAACACTCACAAACACCCATCAATAAAACTTGGGGGGAAAAAAACTTGGACAAGTCTCCTCCTAAAGTTGGCTCACAACTAGGACAAATATGTCCCACATGGTGAGTTAGTATGAGCGTTCCGTTCGGCATAAAGAGCAGACAGAATATTAATAGTGCTGGCCCAGGCACAAATGTGAAGAGGCCTTTGTGAACACTTTACTGTTGGCTGATGGAATCTCAATACAACTCACAACATTTAATTACCCTCTTTAAAAAAAATTTAAGTTGGGTTTGGGCAATAACATGCAATTACAAAACTGTCACAAATGTATGCTTGAGTCGACTGACGAGGGATTAATGGCTCAATTCCTGCTTTCTTTTTCTTGAGGTGTGATAAAAATCAACAAATAATCAGACCAACATCCTGAACTGAATATGATTTAAAGTAAAGTGATAAAACAACTATGAAGGCCTTAAATATACAGATACTTGCCCGTTGCCTTGATACTAAGAAATAACAATCCATATTCATTAGGAAAATTATTAGGTAAGCTGGTAGCCTAGGTGAGTGACTACAACCTTGTCAGTTTTGCACTTCTGGTATTATGTTTGATCCTCAGAAGTTATTAGAAATGCATTCAATGGGAAAATCTACAATAAGAAATTTTTGACATATTTATGAACACACTCCAGAGCTCTCTTCAAGGATGAACATTAAAGCCCACTAGACCTTTGTTGCACTTTTAAATTTTCATTTGCTTAATCCCAGGTGGTTATAAAACAAAAATGGCAACTGAAATTCTATGTTGAAAGATTAAAAAAATAAGTAAATATGAATTTTTTGGTCCAACAATATGATTGGCCGGACGTTCCTGTCAATCATCCTACCAGGGTGGAAGAATCGGGACTGGCTGAAACTAAACTTTTGTTTAGTTTTGCAAACAAAAGTTTGCATTTTTATATCTTGCCTACTTACTCCTACTCCATTTCAAGAAGTACCCGATCTCTATTCATTCACGTTGAAGTGAGGGAGGGGGCGGTGCAGCTGACAGAATCCAGCTCAGTTCGGCCTAGTGTTGAAGTTGGTATTTGCGCTGTTTTTCTACAGGTATGTGTTTTCAATGCAATTTTCTATCGTACATTTTAATTGAATGGAATAGATACGACCTATACATCAGTAAGAGGTGTGGATTCTTTGTGACCAGAGTAGTTACAGGCAGGGTGGGTTGTCATGGTTCCTGGAGGCGGGCTTTACAGGTTCCTCGCTGGCCAGCTGCTGTGCTAAGCGCAACAAATGTTCAGTGGCCTTTAAGCAACTATCTAATGAGGATTTTTAATCTGTATTTTTGGTTAAATTTATGTTATATTAGTATCTATAGTTGCACTTTTTACCATGTGAGAGACAAAGTATTTGTATAGGCAAAAAAATATGTAAGGGTCTAGTATTCGCAGCCTTTAATTACAGTACCCTGCCCTGCAGCAAGTAAGCCATGCAACAAATTAGCTAAATGACATGTTTGATGAAAAATGATTAGTTTATCAAATTATTCATATAAATCTCTGTTGTATCAACCATAATTATGTAGCTCTGAAATTACAGTGTAATGTATGACACATTCTTGCTGTACTGGGTGTGTGCCCTGTCGCCTACATTTGCAAGATGTTAAACTGCCAATGTTCAGCTTTGAGGGTTTTCATTTATGATTAATTCATAGTGTTGTAAACGCATACCATTCTGTGCATAATGAAAACCAGAAAATTATATTTACAATTTTGGTAGCAAATTCTTCAGAGTTAATGATGCTTGAGGGGTTTTTCGCCACTGAAATCAGCTTGTTAATTTCCCCCAATGGACTTCTTCCAGGCCTGTAAGGCAGCCGTCTTCACTTGTTTGTTGTCCGGAGGACTTAAGGGGGCTTAAGTCTGATTTTCAGCAAGTTAAACACCACAAAACCTGGTGACACCATCAAAAAAATGGTATGTAAACAAATATTGTAGATTAAATTAACCTGGACCCGACACTGCCCCGCGTATAGACGGCACTGTACTGGGTGAATCTATTTGTAACAGGAGACACACTTAAATGGTGGAATTATGAATACATTTCATTGGCTTACCACATCATTTAACTGTATTTAGAGCTGAAATTTGCCCCTTTTGAACTTGAGGAGAAAAGTATATAATAATAATGAATAAGCCAACCATCTAAAAATAGATTGTTTTAAATCCACAAGGGATAAGGCATTAAAGCACTCTATGGGTATACTGGGAGCATATTTTAAGTTAATAACAGCATTTCTTTATTGGGAGGAGGGGAAATCAAATATTCTGTTACTCCTCAAATAGCAAAGCAGTGGTCATATATCATGCGTTCTGGATATCTCCTCAGAGAAGAATGCAGATCTCTATCTGCATTTTGTTTTCTCTATCCATTCTGGGTCCAACAGGGACCCGGACCCAAACATCTTTCATTGCACACTCATGGCTCTCATGTTTTTAGAGGCTCTGATTCAGCCTGTTAGACTTTTTAGCCTCTTGTCTAGCTTTACAACTGTTCTCACTGCTTTTCCTTGGTGGGTTGAGCTTGCCAATTCCCAGGACAAATTTGACAGGGATGTCTGGACACAGAGTTGGGAACCAGTGCAACGACATGGCCTGAGACATCAGCTGTTGCTCCAACGTCCTGCGCAGCGCAGAGTTGATTTTGGCTCTCTGCCTGGGTTCTCTCGTGCTAAGCTTACATTCATGTTTCTCTCTCACAAACAGCTTGCTGGTGCCTCCTCTGGGAACGAGTGGCCCCTTTTTGTGGCAACTGTAGCCCACAGTGGTGCAATACCCAAATCTGCAGAGCAGGGACTTTAAAGAGTTTCATTTGTACATTCTTATAGAAAGAAGATCTTGCTTAATTGTTATGAAATCCAATCCACAACAGTATTATGACAGGTCAATTCAAACAGTAAACAAGACAGTATGCTATGTTTTCAGAAATGTGGTAGACAATATTGTAACCACTTGTTTGGAGAGACTTCTGCCATCTTGGAATATGCCACAGAATAATAAGAAAAAAGAAAAGACTTGGACCCCACAAGGTTGTACCAAGACCAAAATACTGTACTTTCGAGAGACACACACACACACACACACACACACACACACACACACACACACACACACACACACACACACACACACACA
>JAPMNP010441625.1:0-10154 GCA_029874935.1 Atherina boyeri | reverse complement strand
TTATAATAAACTTCACTTACTACTAACACTCTAGTCTGCGTTTGAGTCCCTGGCCCCGGAGATCCTGACAGAAATTTGCTTGCTAACATCTGCCTTTAAAGTTAAATGGGAAAGTGTTTGATTTCAAATCAAATCAAAGTTTTTTTATATAGCACCTTACAACAACGCTCAGGTTGACCAAAGTGCTTTACAACCGTGAAAACCCACAAAAAAGATAGCATCAATACAGAGCAGCATTCAACAGAAAGGGACAAAGTCAAAAACACACCAAAACTATATAGTTACAACAAAATCATTAAAAGAATATAAAAAAAACACCTTGAGACAAAATATCAAAGTGCTTTTTGAAGCTCTTACAGATAAGATGGTGGAAGACCATTCAGGGCTTTAAACAGCAGCAGCTTAAACTGTATCCTGAACCAATGGAGGACAGGAGTGATGTGTTCATATTTACGTGTGTTGGTTAAGAGGTGGGCAGCAGAATTCTGAACCAGCTGTAAACAGGATATGCCGGTTTGATTAATACCGACATATTAAGCGTTGCAGTAATCAAGTCTGGAGGTAACAAAGGCATGGGTGGCCTTCTCCAGATCACTGCGGCTCAGAAATGGCTTTACTTTAGAGAGCACCCGAAGCTGAAAAAAAGCTTGTTTTAACAACAGAATCTACCTGTTTGTCCAGTTTTAGGCAGCGGTCCAATTTCACTCCAAGATTCTTCACCAACTGATTGAAGTCGGGGGGTGAAAGACCTAGACTGGGTATAGCCATATCAGGTTTATTGGAGGCATCAAACAAGATCCACTCAGTTTTATTATTTTTTAGATGGAGAAGGTTTTGGGAGAGCCAATGTTTTTTGTCCTTTAAACAATTATCAAAATAAATTAAACAAAATGGAAAATTGGGAGTGATCGGCAGGTAGATTTGCAAGTTGTCTGCATACAAATGAAAACACAGATTATGGTATGCAATGTTTGGTCCTATGGGTAACATGTATAGTGAGAAAGGTACAGGGCCCAAAATGGATCCTTGAGGCACACCGGAGGTCAGTGGGGATGAAGAGGAGGATAAGCCACATATCATGACAGAAAAAGTCCTGCCAGTTAGATAGGACTTGAACCACTCCTGCAAGGTCCAGCATCCCCAGTAGAGCGGGGTTTTTGGCATCAAGAGACAGGAGGATATCATTCTGTACTATGAGCAGTGCAGATTCAGTGCTATGCCGAGATCTGAAGCCAAACTGTAATTTCTCAAAGATGTTATGGTTTTCTAGAAAAGATTGTAGCTGGATAAAAAATATCTTCTCCAGAACTTTGTACAAGAATGATAAATGGGAAACTGGTCTAAAGTTAGAGAAAACTGCAGGGTCTAAACCAGGTTTTTTTAAGAAAGGGCTTAACTACAGCATTTTTTAAAACAGATTGGAACAACACCTGACCATAGTCGACTATTTATGAAAGTCGGGAAACAAGGACCAATAATGTCAAAGGACTGTTTGAGCAATTTAGAGGGAATAATGTCTAGAGAGGAATTGGTGGGTTTCATCTGCTGAACCACCTCAGAGGGTTGCAATTGTGACACCGGCTCAAACTCAAACTTTCAGTGTCAAAAGATTTCTGCAGTGGTCATGGATAATTGTTTGCTCAGACCTCAAGCACTGATGGGTAACATGACCATGAGCACAAGTTAACGTCACATTACATAAATTTATGACCATAAACCTCTGTGTTCCGAATGTGTTCCATGGCTTAGTGACATCTATTATGTGTGACTTTGGAGCAGTCGTTGGCCAGCCGTATCTCAAGGCTGAGAAACCGCACTAAACTACTTTTTCCATCCCAGATATCATGTGACATTGCAGCCGAGTTTGGTTTTATGCACCGCATCACATGCTAGCAAATAGATATAAACACACCAGCCATTTTGGATACACACTGTGGCTGATTCAGCAAAGAAACACAAGAACACATTATCAGAGGAAGTGAGGAAATCAAAGAGACAGAACATGAGGTAGCACAAAAGTCAACGTAGGACTGTCTTTTACTGGCCATAGAGAGCTCACAGTGCAGGTAGGATGCAAGATGGATGCTGGTTTAGTTGTCGATGGGGGTCGCATCCCTGAAAAAATTGCAAACTTCCTGTAGTGCATCTTTAATTTTATTGAGGGTGCTGCGCTCTAGGCTGCAGTACTGGGCACAGCTAAGTTTTTCTTCACAGAAATACAATTACTGGCCACAAAGTTTCACATTAAGGCTCAGACTCTGGCAGGATCAACTCATGGGCAAAGATTGATCAATTTTACCTGTCTGCACGACAGCTGGCAGCTCACTCATAGTCCCACTGAGGCTGATGTCCGCCATCCAGTCAAGAATAATAAAGTAGCCTAATTATCTCAGAAAGTCGTGCTTGTCAGAAGCTGGTTCAACAGAGCCCACAGGATATAGTGTAATGCCATGTCATGTTGTAGAAGCTTACAGGCTTGTCCCCTGGGGAGTACTAACAATACTAAATTATCTAATCAGCTTGTTTCAGCTCGTGTACCCATATTTGAATGAAAAAAGACAAGAAAAGAAAAAGAAAAGAAAAAAATTTACATGTTGCCTAGTGACACGTAGTTGAAGTTCCATGGTGACAATTGTAGCCTGGAGTGTGTATGTGCTCAAGTGCGTGCAAACATGTTGTTCCACTGTCAGTCTTGGTAGATACACAAGTGACACTTTCTTTGAGTTTGTTTATCTATCTCACTTCCTATCTCTTCCTTTAAGACAGACTGGAAGAGAATGGAATATCCTTGCTGCCTGGCAACCATGACAGCCTGCAAGGCTATGAAAAGATTAAATTTGTATCTACTTTACTTGGACAAATTTCACACTTTCTCCTTTATTTAAATGCATGATTTAACTGATACAATAGGTCAGACATAGGCCTGTGAATGTTTTCCCACATAATTGTGTGCATGCATGTGTGTGTAGGATTATATGTACGATGCCAAACTATTTTGATCATCAAAATTCTGCCAAAACAAAAGTGAGTAATACAACATAGTCCCAGTGTGTAACTGAGAAATATAATTATTTTTGGAAATAACATGCCCATTGGTCTTGATCTGAAAGCGAAACATTTTCCCATTTTTATTTGATTTAGAATGTCAGCAGTTGATCCGTTTGAAAATGAAAAACATTATTTTTCATTAGTTAGCAGCTCTGACTTGCACCAGGCTAGTTTAAACACCCAACCTATAGGAGTCTGTAACACATGATCATACTCATGCAAAAAGTCAGCCCAGTGTATATGATATCAAGTACATCTCTTTATTCATAAGAGCATTCAGAGCTTCTACAGATGATTATTGGCAAATATATACAGTACCAGTCAAAAGACTGGTCACACTGAATGGATATGTGTTCACACTTTTGACTGGTGCAGCATGTGAATAGAAAAATAAATGTAGTAGCAGTCTGAGTAGAAGACAATAAGTACATAGTGCTACACTTAAAAAGAGCTTGTCAAATGGCAACCATTCTGTCAAATATACATATCCATGTTTTCCAAAGAAAATTGACTTGACATCTTTCTTAACTAATACACTGATAAACACCCACTGATTAAAACCAGAAATATCACTCAAGCCATTATAATGCCATATTCAGTGGGAAAACTTCCTGAAATTTCACTTTAGCATGTCCTATCCACTTTGTTACAGTTGCACATCTAACACCCAAGCCTGCTGGGGAAAGCCCCTGCTTCCTCCAGCAGGACAATGTGCCCCACCAGGCTGCAAAAACTGCTCTGAAATGGCTCATTACCCGGTCTAATCCGATTGAGCATGCACAGGGTGAGCGAGAACAAACCCCATAAACAGAGCCTCCACCTCACAACCCACAGGACCCAAAGGATTTGCTGCCATGCCCAGAGGTACCAAGTCCATTATACCAATGGATCTGCAGGGGAGGCCTACATATTTTGAGGTTTAAAAGTTCTAGCTCATTGATGTATATTGCTAGTATACTAAAGGTTGTTTTCAGCATACACTTAAAAATACAATATGTTACCAATTTAATGTTAATTTGTTTTAATTTTGTTTATATTCAATTTCTAAAAGCTTTAGAGGAACCTGAGAATAGTTGAACATCTGATACATCTGAGAAAATACAGTATAAATAACTAAATCTTGCTTGACAAATTTGCACATTTGAAATACAAAATATATTTGAACATTTCAAGCAAAAGCCTAGCCATCTCTCATGATAAATTGTTGAAATTCCATGAACCACCCAAACAGATGCTCATCATTTCTTAAAAGTTTTGGATTATTTGAATTTCATTGATGGGATTTAAAGAGCATAGTCATTTCAATATGTATTTAAATTAGACTGAAGTGCAGTTGAAGCCAATACATAGTGAATGACTCAGATTGTTTTTCATTGCTCAGTCAGTGGTTACTAATTTCCTTTCCAAGAACATTTACATTCTATAATCCTTTACATTTTTGCTCTGAATTTAACTGTATAATAAGAAGCAAAGTGATATGGTCAAGCACCTCATTGCTATGTTCAGGTGGGAATGTTTTCAATTAATTTACATCATTCACACATGCTGGAAGATATGATTCCCTAGGAAGTATTACGTCACCTGTACTCACAAGACTGTAGGGTTACAGAGAACAACTGAGACAAAGTCAAGTGCCATATGAATAGTATGACTCTATCCCTGTATTTAAAGAACACCCTGACAGTACTGAGTATAAATATGTAACTGATCCTTTGAAACATCAGTGGCATTTTGTTTAAATTATAACACAGAGTACAAAGGGGTTCCTCTTGGTGTTGTGTTTTAAGCAACAGAAAGGAGCTCAGAGTAGTTGCAATGGACAGTATAGTTTTTAAATAACTTTTTTACTCCTGTTATGAATTCATTGATGTTTGGACTGTATCTTTTTCGCCAAGGCTTCCAAGAAGACTTCCAGGAAAGAATCCAATTAGGAAATTTAGTTTCTTGCTGTGAAAACAGTGTTCATTAAAGCATATTGCTTCTCTTGTCATGTGGAGAACCACAAGGGATAAGTCCATGACCTATTTTCGGTCTCAACCTAAAGTGGTAAAAATCCCCTGTCTGTTTCTGGTGGAAATTCTGTTACTGTTTCTTCTTTCCTGTAGGGCTCTCAGGACAACATAAAGCACCAAGGAGACACAGAGAAATAGAGCAGAACTGGCAAAATTAGATCTTTCTCCAGGCTCAAACCTAACTTCCTCTTTCCTTGAGATCACAGAGGGTTGTATTTACATTTTATTATGTATGTATTTTATTAAAACAGATTAATGAGAATCATATGCAAGGAAATTAAGACAGAGAATCCATGCAGATAAATGCACTACATCACAAATGTGACTAGTATATTCTGATCAGTTAAATTACAGTATTTATCTGCAATGATCATGATATTGCATTTGAGAGTGTAATCTAGCTGTAGAAAATTCTTAAGGTTTGTGTAAATGTATAGGAGATCATTCTGGCAGTCAGCATCCTCCTTCTCTTGTATCCTCTCCTTGCCTTACTTGGATCATGTCTGGATCTTTTCCCTGAGTGTCTTATTGTCCACCTGCCACCATGTTCTCCTGCCAACATCCTTTTAGTCTCACTTTCTTTAAAACAGGTGTCTGTGTAAGAACAAGAGAAATCAATCATTCTATTTCATATTTCATCTTGTATCTAAAACTCATTAGTATGATGCAAATCTTTTCTTTAAGATAGCAGTCAACAGGAAAATGAACTGGTATCCATGAATTCTTTGAAAGTTTTATTGACTCAAGTGAGATGGAAACTGCACCCGATAAATTCTGCATTAAAAAAAAAACAAAACAAAAAAACAAATAGGCACCATAGCTGGGTAAACTGCCAAATTAATGGACGGATGGTTGAATAGATGGATTAATGGTGAGAGAAAAGTCCAGGCTGTTTCCGCTTTAATTCCACAGCACAATCCCACCGTCTCCTATCTTGTTTCCCTCCCTCCTTCTCAGGGCATCTCTTCACCCACTCCATGGCTGCTATGGCTATTTTGCATATGTGGGTTTTTCTGTGTGCAGATTATGCATTAATCCTGTGTTCATCATATTCTTTGACACACTAACCTTAGTACTAGCGTCGCAAGGCCTAATCCAGATGAAGGCTCACTGTGACTGTGCTGCAGATCATGTTACATTTTCATATAAAACACTCTATATCTATACAGATTTATATATATGGCATACATCTAATTCTACAGACTCAGAAAAGGCATTAAAACTTATAGGGGCCAGTATCTTTTTGCATTAAGGGAATTTACTGAAGCAACTGATATTATGTCTAATTTTCTAGTCTATATCTCTTGCTCCGATTTGGTATATTTTGGCATGAGCATTGACAAGTTTTGAGATGTTATCGAGAGTAAGACTATTCAGAGCTTGAACCAAAAGGAGTAGATACCATATGCATGCATATGTACAACACTTTGTTTCAGCTGTCGTTGTTTCAAAGGGCGTTATAAATAAAGTTGAGTTGAGTTAAGAATAATGTGACCTAAAGACAATCACTCAATGTTTGTCTCACATATCCTTTTTTGCACAAACTAATTCTAATTAAAAAGTTTAGTGTCTCGCTATGAAAACAAGATTCATTAAGGTCTTTATTTATTCCTCTTGTAATGTGGACAACCACAAGGGGTTAGGTCCATGACCTATTTTGAGTCTCAATCTAAAGTGGCAGAAAATGGTCTCACTGTGTGTGACAGAAATGTAGTGTTTCTCTTCCTTATTTCCTCCTGGCCTCTCAGGACAACATTAAACACCACAGAGACATGGAGAAATAGAGCAAAGCTGGCAAAATTAGATATTTCTTCAGGCTCAACCATAACTACCCTTTTTTTCACGAGAAGAAACATCCTGACCTTTTCTGTAAATGGAGCAAAATCACATTAATTCCACAGGAGCCTTTCCATAACTGGCTAAAAATGGACAATAGACAATGGACAATTCATTCCAGAGTGATGGAATACTGGTAGTGCTGTGTACAAGGCCGCCTTAAAGCACGGGTTCACCTGGGCTGAAGCCCAGGGGCCCACATAGTTTAGGGGCCCATCATTTTTGGGACAAAATTAGCATAAAAAGTGAAATTGTTATGTAACTTTTCAGTTTTCCTGTCAATCACATTATATGCAAATTTCAGACTGCTGATTGATCCAAATTAACCTGTTGGCGCCATACCGAACCCCGCCCTCTTATGTATCAATCTGGTCTCGCTTCATCACTTTGAAAGAGAGACAGGTATAAGATGTCGGCCAAAAAGTAGTTTGAGAGAGGTGCTTCCAAAAGAAAATCGGCTTGTGACAAATGGGACAAAAAAATGTACTTAAAAATATCCTGACGCTCACAGCACTTTAGTAGTCAAATGAGTTTGAGTTTGTATTAAAGGAGCATGGGTTGACAGGGTTTATAAATTGACCTGTCGCTGCTGCTGCTGCTGTTATTATTTATTAATTCATTAGTATATATATTCATCATCATTCATTATGTTCATGTTATTGATATGTCAATAAAACTAAATAAAAGAAAAAATCACTGTAGACCTAAATATTATTTTCTATAATGACACTCGTTAATTTGGAGGGCGGGACAGCCCAGGGGCCGATCAGTAGGTTAAAGCAGCCCTGGCTGTGTAGGAGAGGCAGGTTATCCTGAATCTAAACTTGCTGCTACCAGCAGCCTGGCTTGACACTAGTGCTACTTTACAGAGGCCGCTATAAAAATGGTGTCTGAGCCAACAGGCTGACAGAGTTCCCAGGAGTCACACTGACTAACACACACAGAGGTGAGCAGCCTTTGTGTAGCCAGATGGTGACACACAGCAGCTATTTATAGCTTCTCGGAAACACTGCAAAGAAAAGGCAGTGAAAGACAGAAAAAAGAAACAGTAAGAGCAGCGTAACGCAGTCAGTGGCATCGATGTCTCCATCTGTGACGTGCATCTATGTGAGATATTGATTCAGTGGTTTAAAATGAACCACTTGAAATCCCCTTCTGTACAGTTTGTGTACAGACCAGCTGAACTTCTGACACACTCAGATCGTTGCAGTCAAAAACTTACCAGCTGTGCAATGACAAAACCGAGATCTGCACATGCAATCTGGAAGGAATGCTTTGTGCTCAGTAAAAGTGTTACTGCAAGTTGAATATTTTCTTCACATACAATGGGCCATTTAAACATTGTGTCACATGTGAGGGTCCCTAAAGTATGTGGAGAGATTAAGATAATATTCAGTAAAGCAGTCATATTTTATTTTGTGGTTGAATATTATGGTCATGAAATGACTCATTTGAATTCCATTAACAAAGCATATTAACATCAATCATACATTGTTTCCATGCCCATTTCACTCACTCCTATTAGCTTATGATGATTTATAGAAGATGGTGTTTTTTAATTAATAAAATTAGGGGAAACGGTTTTGTTTAATCGCTTCTTAAGTGGTGAAACTGACCATGTGTGCTCCTCCCAATCCAATCACCACATGATATGCTGCGCTAGACAGTCCCCACTCGAGTCATCTGATCCAGCGAGTATATGTCTATGTCCCCATTTGTAGCTGAAAATGGCTTTTCAGTGTTGTTCAGGACATTTGGGGAATACAAATGCTTTTACAGGTGCAGCCAGGGGTGAACTGTGACTGTGTGACAGGCACCACACCCGGGAAAAGCAGTTTGAATTGAAACAACAGTCGGGGGTTATGTGCAGCTTAGGAACCTTGCTCAAAAACATGTCAACAACTTCAGTTCCTTGCCTTCTGTTGTCATTCTGCATGATCATTAGCAACTTTTGACATTGTAATGGAAGCAGGATATCTGATAACTGGACAGCAGTAGCATTACAAACCTTGAATGATATCTTTGTTATAAAAACATAATTACATTTTGCTACCATACATAATAAAAAGACTGTTACAACATAGTAAAATTCAAATTGTAATAGCATTTCAAATGCTGAACTCAGACAGCACACATCAAATAATATATGTTGCTGTAGTATGCATTCGCCCCAGATTTCCTTTTGCACAAACATGAAAGAATCAGTCTATATATTAAGCTTTCACCAAAGGTCACCAGCAGGATACCAAATGCATATTTTTTTCTGTCTACACACTCCAAAAACTGTATAATATAGTCTTCAGCTTTGAGAGCAGGATCATGGCCAAACTTTAAAAATTTCAATGCAGGTATATCCAGCTTTCTAATGGAAGCTCTTTGTGCATTATACATTGCTTCTGGGGGTTCTGTTTCTGTTTGTTGTTTGATTATGTAATCATCAGTGAAGGGCATGAGTGCTATAAAGTAGACTTTAGACAATCCTGCTGAGCATACACGTCGAGAATCATTGTGTGGAAAGACAGAATCCTGTACAAGATTGTTTTCACTCTTTGGCTAAGATACATTTCCAATTTGTGTTTAAAATAGAGGGGGATAAGAAATGAAGTGTGTTATTTAGCAAAACATGCAGCAGTTACTGGATTAATCGGATTCTGTTTCTTTATTGCAGAGAAATTCTGTCTTTATTAATGATATAATTTACATCAAACGGTAAATGTTTTTTTTTCAGATATGCGCAGATGATCTGCACTTTTATAATTCCTTTTTTATCTATGTGTTGCCTTGGATACATTCTAGAAAGCCCTACACTCAATCATACAGCATTTTCTACTCTGTACAAGCAGCACATTTTCACGGTCATACATACATTCACTCACAGATGATCACATCAATGTCAACAAGGTCAGCTTTCTGCCCAAGGACATGTGGGAAGCAGAAGATCAAACTGCCAATCCTCTGAGTCTGATTTCTGGATGACTGTTCTGAAGCACAGCCACTCCTTTTACGGTCTTTTGATACAGGGTTGGTTGAAAATAAAGAAAAACAACCAGCACTTTGGTGTTTTGCTTTTATTTTTTTGCAAAATCTTAGTTTAAATGTCAGATTCAATATACAATCATGTATCAGATTGTAAAATCTTTACCTAAATGGATATAGGGTATAGATAGTACATTGCAATCACTGAAAGATAGATAGATAGATAGATAGATAGATAGATAGATAGATAGATAGATAGATAGATAGATAGATAGATAGATA
>JAPMNP010440565.1:0-16693 GCA_029874935.1 Atherina boyeri | reverse complement strand
CCTCCCCTTCTTACCCCACGGGTGGCTCCTGCCTCCTGCTAGATTGGCTGTGTGTGAACGCCAAACAGATACACGTGTAGTCTGGATGTGGAGCTACTGCATAGATCCAGTCAGCTCCAGACGCGACGTGACGCACTTGAGGAGATTGACTTGGCTGATGTAAACAGAACAGAGGTGGCTCCCAGCAGGTGTCACACTCACACAATGCTTATGAGGGTGTTGCTGCCTCACAACAGAGCTGATTTATCTGCTGTTTTCCCCCCTTTAGTCAGAACAGCTGAAAGGCATAGAAAAGTTAAAGAATATGGATTTAATTCATGTTTTTTCTTCTTTTTTTACACAGGAAATGGAAGACTAAAATGAAAGTTTTCTGATTGTGCTTATGGTATTAGACAAGATCTCATATGGATGGACAGATATCAGGAGTTATCTTTTGCAAGAGTGAGGCAGACATAATAGTTGACTGTAACTGCCTGTTGCTCTCACTAGTAGTGCGTGTGTGTTCCTGGAAGATACTGAAATAAAACACAGCAAATTGGCACCGCTCTGTCAGCTTCTCAGCCTCTCTCCTCTGTGAAGTGGCGTGCTCCTGCTTTTAAAAAAAAAAGAAATACTGCACAATCTTGATCGGCACATACCACTTGCCAATCATGGTTCCAATTGCAGAGGCTGATATGTCAGTGTAAATATAACGTGCAACAGTCAGAATAGTTCACAAAACCCTTATCAGGCCATAATGAGACATTCCCTCACTCTTTTACACTTTATCATCCGCAGACTAGCTGCTGTGCTCTGCTCTGATAGCGTGTCTTTGCTGCCAGTTGTTCAGACTATGATGGATCCTCTGATGAAATCACTGGAAAAAACTAATTCTGGCTGATGGTTAAGTTCTCTGAAGAGGTTTGACCTTTTTTTTGTCTTGAAGAGTAGTAAAAAATAATTCTTTGTTTTTATTTATAATGTCCAGTAAAACAAAAGTTTTGGCACTAGTAAACAGTCAATGTAGGGTTTTGTTTTGTGGGAAATTTATTTCATCAGATATTGTTGCAAATATCTAATAATAATGGTATTTATCTTTCAACCAGACAAAAGTGAAAACTTTGCCTTCACATGACATCTCTTAGGAAGGAAAAGTTCTGAAGTTTTGTGAGATCACAAGGATTTCACTTTCATAAAAGTAACATTTCAGGGAATGCGATGGCTACATGCTGGAAATATTGATCAGTGAATATCAAGTAGCATTTTCCCCCTGAAGCAGATATGTGGCATGCTGGAATGAAACAAGTCAGTCCTGTGGGATTAGACACGTCTCGGTCTAAGCTGTGCCATCAGATCCTATCAGATCCAGATGTACATCAGAACCGAGTCTAATCCTCAGAGGCTTGCACTGCTATGATTTCCCTTCATATTTTGGCTTCTTGTTTTTCATATTTTCTTTTTTGTTTTTTGCACCTTTTTTGTATTTGTTTTACTTTAACAATTACAAATTTAGCAGTTAAGTCAAAGGCCGACTCACCATGCCATTGTTAAGCGGTATAGACACCGTGCACCAGCTTAAACGGCACGGCTAGCACAGATCTGAGCTAGTGACCGTCACTGCATGTTCACTTTCAACCCATCAAACGCATAATCCATGTTTTGCTTCGAAGACATTACACAAGGAGAATGTCAAAACCACACAATATCTTGGCCCGCTCTGTGAGTTTCTGCGTTTGTTTTCTTTAATAAACTTACATTGCTCCAGCTGAGCCAAAGCAGAGGGGTCAGTGTAGCTGTGACCCCCTGCTTCTGTTGAGTCTTCAGCCATGGAGGGAAGCCCAACAATCAGACATGGCGGACCAACTCCAGGGATTTTTGGGTCCAATGAAAATACAATAATAGGCTACCGATAATAAGAGGAAAGGATTATACCTTGGGAATATAATCAGAATATTATTGATTATCATGTGGGAGACTTATTTTGTTTTGCTTTAGTTGAAAGTAATTGGCAACTTTTGGCTACTGGTATTGAATTGTATTGTGAGTAAACCAGGATGTCTAGCATCTTATCCTTGAACAGTCATGCCCCGCTGTTGGCATGTTTGAAGTCATCTTAACGTCAACAGGAAGCTACAGTTGCTACACGAGCTGTATACATAAACTACTGAGGATGCCAGACTGTGATATGACCCATAACTGCACATAATTACTGTAAACAAGAATACACAAGAGACTGAAAATTTGACATCACGAGATTCTAAGTAGTGTCAAATCAGAGACTTGAGTTTTATTTGCTTGTGTTTATGAGAGTTAGATTATCAGATTGATATTGTGTGAGATCTATGAGTTAAATCTGCTTGCTCATATCTTTAAAGATGAGGAATCAGAAAGCTGTAAAAGCGTTAATCTGCATCTTTTCAGGGTCAGGATAGATGTTTCCAATGTGTCCAGTTTCCAGTGCTTACTGGCTTGTAATCTACTGTAACTTTCAGCAAAATGCACATAGACTTATTTCTGGAAGTTTGAAATGATCATATATGAAATAGATTATGATATGAGGTGTTGGTTTTTATTATTTGCTCAGATTTGTAAAGTGAATTGAGAAACCATAACACATTTTTTTCCCCTTCACCTCCAGGAGGCGCTATCAGTGGTGAGTGAAGACCAGTCCTTATTTGAGCCTCCATACGCTGCTGCTGCCCCTCTCCCCAAAACAGACATGACTGCATCTGGCACACAGGACTACGGCCAGACCCACAAAATCAACCCCTTACCCCCACAGCAGGAGTGGATCAACCAGCCTGTGAGGGTTAACGTCAAGAGAGAATACGAGCACATGAACGGATCCAGGTACGACACAGTGATCACTCCCTGCGTCTTACATTCTTGTTCATTTTTTTAATCGTCTGTCTTAGTCACATTAGGGAGTCACTGGTGTTGTCATCTGTCATTCAACAGGTCGTTTCTTTGGTTCTAATCTTTAATACACTTGGCAAGTGAAAATAGGGCTTTAATATCTGATGCCAAAGTCAATTGCTAGACGGAAAACTCAACAACACCCAATTTATCTGCTGATAATGTTGTTAAAGCAACAAAATGTGTGTATGTGTGTGTGTGTTTGTGCAGCAGGGAGTCTCCCGTGGACTGCAGTGTGGGTAAATGTAATAAGCTGGTGGGGGGTACTGACACATCTCAGATGACCTATGGAAACTACATGGATGAGAAGAGCGCTCCTCCACCCAACATGACTACCAATGAGCGGAGAGTCATCGTACCTGCAGGTAGGAGCTGCATTATTACCAGGGGATGAAATGTAGCTGTTTTACCAAATAGGCTTCAAATGATAAGGTGGCTGATATTTCTGGGCTAGAAATTAATCAGTTTGGAAACTGTAATGCTACGTTTTTTCATTGTGGAAAACTTGCAAAAAATATTTTTTAGCAAATGTGTTTGATTTACCTACATTTTTCACAGTTCACCTGGACTGTGAAGTTGGGATTTCATCATGATAAACTAGTAATGATGATAAACATGTCATAAGAATTGATCTCGACTGTGCTAAATTGGAAAAATATTGAATGCAGATTGTTCTTAAAATGCCTTATGTCTTCTTTTAGACAGTGTTTCCAATGCCAAAAACAAAGAAAAATTCTTAGAAAAAAAAGTGAGTCTGAGAGCAGGTTTTCCATAGATATAAATATCACCACTGTGAATGGTTTCAATCATAATAATCATGTTGCGAAAACTGGAGATTGTGATAGATATACTGTCGAACAAGAGAATCAAGTTTGAGTCCCAATATTGTGCAACAACTTCTCACTTTAGTACTTTGGAAATATCATAAAACATGATTAGGTTTAAATGTAAATTAATACAAGGTTGCATGGTTGTATCACAACAGTGAAAATAAAATGTTACATTTTGGACACTTGGACAAACATAACTTTGATATGTTTTTGTGAGACTGGACTGCTCCATTAAAATAACAATCAATGTTGTATATTCATAAAGAAGTGTTTCTGTTCAGTACATTCACTGCATTTTTATTACAGACAGAATTACTCCCCCGCTTTGGTTTAATTTTAACAATGCTGTAAAGGTTTTTTTTAATCCAGTTGTTGCTTCCTTGGTTCATGGGCTAAAGCCTCGTTCCGTTGTATTTTACGTCACCCATGAGAGCATGGCTGAATGCACACAGGTAGAGATGTCTGTTTGTCTGCCAGAACTATTTGATTCAATGCTTTCCTTCATGAATTCATTCTTTTTCTGCATGTGAAATAATACTGTTCGGGGAGTAACAAGTGCTGTTTTAGGGTTAAGGCCTGAAAAGTAATCTCAACACGTAAGTCGATTACGTCGTTACTCATAAGCCAGCAAGCTAAAGAGAAAGGCTGTATTTTCCCAATAATGAGCACATGTAATTCATTTAATTAGAACTGAATGGAGCCTTGGTGAAGTTTCCATTTTAAAGGCTTTTTCAAATGTTACTCTTAAACTGATGCAATGGCCACTCATCTATTAGCCATGTAGCAGCTCTCTCAGACCCCCTCTTCTTAATGACAAGCGGTAAGCTTGGTGGTTTGGTTTTCAAATTTGCAGTGTAGTATATCAGACTTGTGCTGAGAAACATTTGGCAAAACTGTGTGGGCTTGCCTCAGCTGCCTTTACTGCCATATTGGACAAAGTACAGCTACATTTCGGCAATCACAGGAAGGGATTTGGAAGTGTGTACTATTCTATGATTAATGATGTGTCTGAACATTTTTAAGAGACATTCCCTTTTGGTAAGTTACTATTTTGACTCTATTAACCTGAATCTAAATTTAGCTTTCAGTCTGCTCATTTCTCCACCTTCTTTCACCTCGGTGAGGTATGAAACCAGCTGTCTTCCCCGAGTGTCCATAACTAAGCATGTTGCAGTCAATAAACCTTCACTCTCTTCTTCCGTCTTCCTGCAGACCCATCACTGTGGTCCCAGGACCATGTGCGCCAGTGGCTAGAGTGGGCCATCAAGGAATATGGCCTGTTAGAGATTGACACGGCGATGTTTCAAAACACAGACGGCAAGGAACTCTGCAAGATGAGCAAAGACGACTTCCTCCGGCTCACCACCATGTACAACGCAGAAGTGCTTCTCTCTCATCTCAATTACCTCAGGGAAAGTAAGTCCACTTTGTGCAAATTATGTGTAAAACTAAAGTAAATGGGGTGAATGAAGTGGATCGGTGAACGTTGTTGGAACAAATATTGGACGCTGACTCATTTTGTTTGATGATCAATAGAAAATAACATTTTAGAAAACACTTTTTTTCATAAAGCAGCAAAAGAAAAGTTTTGTGCTGAACTTTTTAGGCTGAAAAACCACCTGTCCTTCCAAAAATGACTCCATGTGTCGCTTGTTCATGCAAGCAACAGTGACCTATAGTTATCCGTCTCGTTGTCTTGTGAGTTACTGCATTTGAAGTGTGACAATGGTGTCCATTCAGATGGTAGTGGCAGATAACAAATAATGTTATTTGGTCTTTACAATTGTTTCCGTAAGCCTAAATACCGGTACATAATTCTAAAGCTTAAATGCAAGCAGGAAGTTTAAACTGTTTCTGTAAAATCTTTCTATCTTATTGACTGAAGGAAACAAAAACAAACAAACAAAAAGAAAAACATTTTCCATGTCTATATGTCAAACTCACATTAACCTCCTGAAGAGAGTTTTGTGGCTTTTCAAAGGAAACACTTCAGAATGGTAATTGCTTCGATAAGGAAACGTTCATGTGAGTCATATTTCCCTCTAGCTGCCTTTAAGGGAAGTAGTTTGAAAGATCTCCTATGGGTCATATTTAAGAATATGAAAAAACAACCTAATTGGTCATTTTTATTTGTGGATTTGTTGGTACATCGGGCTGTTTATGAACTGCTGTGTCATCTTGGCATCTGCCAAAAAGTCAAAGTCAATTTAAGGCACCGGCATCTTTTCATGTCTATCTTTTCTTGTCTTTTGGATAGAAGTGAGTGAAAAAGATCCTGTTTGCTAAGCCTGAGAAAACAACATCTCACTTCTTTTGTCTCCACACTATATTCATTTCATCAACAATAAACAATGAAATTGCTTTTACTGGAACTCATTTCTGCATAATGGGTACCCCGTCTTTAGCAGACATGGAAACCAGAAGGATTTCTTTTCCCTCTCGAGATAACCATCGCCTACATCCCCCAATACACTTCGCAATGCCTTATTCCACATGGTCCACAGAAAGATGAAGCCCAGGTGCATTGCCTCAGGAATAGAGCAAGGCCTGAATGTTCAGCACAGAAAAGAAAGTTGATCTGCAATTTGCAATGGAGGCAACTAAATGTGAGCCTCTTACCTTTGAAGAGTACCTCGCTGTAATCCTGCTTCATATGTTTCTGTTGGGAAACGAAAGCCAGTTTTCTGAGGCTGTATGCAAATGACATTTTGATATAAGATGTAACATCTGGTGCAGGCTGTGGGTTGAATACGCAATGATGGCTAGTTCAAAAACTTGGTATCCTGTGCATCTGAAGTGAGTAAATCCTGACTGATGCTATTGCGCATTCAGAGAACAGTTTGTCCCTTCTTTCAATGCTTTGGATGTTGAGCCTCTGAGCAGTGTAAGTTTTCTTCGGTTGCAGAGTATCATGACAGCACTTTGGGTGGAGTGACTGCTAGCTCAACTAAATTTAACATTTCTCTCAAAAAATTGTGATGGGCCTTGATGTGATGTAATGGGAACTGTGTTTTGTGGGTGTCAACAGTTTTCTCTATGCACTACGTCTGGGTAGAGAGAGATGCTTGCCATGAGTATAACAGCTTCATTGTGCAGCGCTGCAGCGGGTGGATCTGTCTGACCGCTACTGGGCACACTCTGTGGAGCAGTTTTCATTATGGCCACTGGCTGCGGGACTGAGCCCCAGCTTAGGCTCGCTGCATCGCGACTCTGCCCATCGCTGCCCTTTTTTTGATTTAAACTTTGTGTGTTTTGGAGACAGAAGAGATGTCTTGGGAATCCTCCCCACTTGCCAGATGAAATTGCTTTGGATCCGTTCCCACCAATCAAAAAGATGAACGCTTCTGTGCCTGGAATGATTGACCTGTTGTGGGGCAGCTCCTTCAGATGTGAGCACTGCATATTATTAACAAAGAGCCTAAGGGTTAGAGGACCCATGTTAGTAAATGAACATCTGAAGAAGACCGAAAAGGAGGACGAGATTGGTAAGGGGGCTGGTTGAGGCTTAATGCAGACCCTGCAGGGCTGATGATTTGGAAACCAAAGCCATTTTCTCTTCTCCCCCCAGAGCACAAACAAACACAATCATAGACGAAAAGAAGCCCTGTCCAGAAAATAGACCTCTGGCTTCACTCATGAGAGTCTGAGCTCAGGCGAGCTTCCAGAATACAAAAAAAAGAGAGAGAAAAAGGAAAGGCTGAGCCAAACCCTGGAAGTATTAGTGATTGTAGGTCATGTGATGTTGTCCTCTAACCCCATTCACTACTTTTATATATTACCCCCTGTCCTCCAAAAATCGGATGGTCCAATCATCATTATTTAATACACATCTGTGTGCACCATGTGTGCATTTGGTTCTGTTTATTGAACCTCTGATTAACATTCCTCGGCATCATTATACCTCGCATGTGCACTTGGCAAAGGGCAGGGACACACTTCCCACCCTTCAGCCATACCATAACAAAGCACTTCTGCCACGTCATGCACAGTGCTCCACACTGGCGCAACAGCGGGCACAAGCCGAACATCTGTCTGGCTACCCAGCTGCTTACAGTAACAAGGGTAGTTGCCTGCATTATTTTGGCCTCAATGTTGGTCAGTTATCCAGATTTTTACAAGTGGTGGCCGCCCACACCCCAATGTGCTTTCAATTTGGGGTGCAATTTGAGAATTTGTTCAAATTAGTCTGTCAGGGAGGGACCGCGGACTGTTTGCTTTATCGCACCCATGTAGGTCGGTTTGATACCACATGTGCTGGAAGCAGAGCGGAGCAACAAACCTCAGACAGCGAGAGACTGTGTCTTCTGACACACAGAGATGCAAAGGAGCAGAGAAAAAGAGGGGAGAAGACAGATGGGACTTTAACAAGACAGAAAAGTGAGAGCTGATCTGCTGTAGATCTAAAGAAATGAAATTGTGGAGACTAAATGAAAGAATACATCCGTTACTGATAGATTACACAGTAGTTATTTGAGGACAAGCGCAGGAGGTTTTGAGCATGAGAAACAGCTATAGGATGGAACAGGGGAAAAAAATAAATGATTTTTTTGTGTGTGGAAATGGTTTGAGATGGTTGTGATTGAGTGCAGTTGGAGAATAGCAATAGTTCTGTTTCCCAGCTGTCGCCATTGCTTGTGTGTCTGGATGGATTTACAGTGAGGGAGTCAAGACTGAGAGGGAGAGAGAGAGTGATAAGTCTGGGCTTCTGCTGCTGCTGCTGCTTGCTTCAGAGTGGGGGGACATTCTCGAGCCCTCAATAGTTTATACAGACCATAAACATCTGGGCTCGCAGGCTGAGTAGGGGAAAAAGGAGGTCTAGAGAGCTCACTCTCTCCCTTTCTCGCTCTCCCCTCTCTCCCCTCACAACATTTTTATTGAGCTCCCCTTGCATTAGTTCTTTCGATTGGCAGATTATCACTGGTGCAGAGGGGCTCAACAGCCTGGCCCTGTGCCCTTTACTGTTAGCTGTCTGCTGTTAGCCACCATTACGAAGCAGTCTGCGGCTGCTCACTTGACTATCGGGGTTCAGACACTCAGCACTGCAGGAATCATGTTAGATTAGAATAAGAGGGCGTGGGTCGTAAGCACATATTATTCAGGTGATCCCTGTTCAGCGTCAGTTAAAGTTGGATTCTTTGAAAATGTTGAGTGAAAAATATTTCTCCTGATGGCACATCTTGGAGATTCTGATGCAAGCAGGATTATCACAAAATGAGATATCAATACACACTTTTAAAATGAGCAAACACCCGTCGAGCTCACGTCACCTTCTCTTACCTGAGCCTTTGAAAAGACAATAATATATAAACCAAAGCCTCTGTAAAAATCACTTTGAATGTGCAGACAAAGCAAATGCGATTTAAATACTAATAGACACTGTTGTGCTAGTTACTGAAAAAAGCAACTAGTTCCAGTTTCTAATTACTTAATTCAAAAAGTAACTCAGTTTATTATTAGTATTAGAAAAAAAAAAAGTAACTCAGTTGCTTTACTGATTACTTACACCAAAACGTAATGTGTTACTGTTAAAAGTAACTTTTGTCCCTTTTTTTAAAACATTGTTAAAAATGCTCCTGGTCAACACTAGAAACGATGAATAACTTAAATTTTTAAGCTTGATTAAAATCAAACACGACTCGTCTCTAACAGACCTGAGGTAAAACCTAAACCAAATAAAAACTGTATCCCTCTCATGTTATGATAGGGGAAGTCCAGGTTGTTTGACATATTTTTCTGTAAAACAGCTCTTATAAAGTCATCCAAGATTAAAAGCTAATATTTTGTCACTAACGACCTTAATCTGTCCCCTGTTCCATGCAGTTAAGTTTTTTTTTACCACAGTGGAACTGATGTCGGTAAGCCTCACCAACAAGAAGCTTTATTTGGGGGCAGCATGCTGCATGGTGAGCCCTCCCTTCTCCTTTTCCTGATCTTTATTATATATTATATTACAGATTTCTTTAGGCTATTTATCCGCGGGCTCTATCACTCGGGGCGGTGCTATGTAAAGTGAAACTGTAGGTGTGTGTGCGGGGGTAAGGGCGTGCCATTCTGACAGCGGTAACCAAGTAAACGGGGCTGTGGACACTAGTGCTTGAGAGGAAGATAAGGACTGTTGTGTTCACGTCTCCCATTCTGCATCAAGTTATTGGTTTATTGTGGACAGCAAGGAGTCAGGAGGCTTCATGAGGAGCAGAGGAAGCCCGGAAGAGCAGCTAGTAGTGGCTTGTTTTCTTCAAGAAAACAAGCCGAAAAACCCATGACTGACGATATTTGCTAGCGGCTTCTCAGACAAACAAGCCCAGTCACTTCTAACCAGCCGACCTTGAGACACAGGTTGTAAACAGGAAGAAGCTCACAGCTGCTGGACAACCTGTGTTTAGTTAGCTAGTAACAGACAAACACATCATACTGTACAGCAATGGTAACTGAGTTACGCATTTAAGTATTAGTTACTGACAAAGTAACAGCATTACTGTAGCGCGTTACTACACCACACTGTTAATACACAACACTGTTAATACGTCGTAGAGCCCAAAAAGTCGTCAATTTGCTGCATTTTGCTTTACATGGAATGAATTTAATAAAACTGCCTTTACTACTTCATAGAGAGCAATAAAAACACTTTGTAGGCCAGCTCTGTAAAAACATTTTTTGTTTGAAATAAGAAACAGAAAAGAAAGAAAGGAAAAGAAGTGTGAAGTACGCACACAAACCAAGGTTTTGACACAAACACTTATTTTATTGGTGCTAAATAAGCTGATAACATAGTCACCGCTTACTGCCCGTACAATATGCAATGAGGGAGATTTCTAGTCTTTGAGGGCTGTGTGTCTGCTCTACACAGGTTGCATGCTTGTTGCATGTTGTGTTGATCCAATCCCTTCGTCTGCAGTACAGCTGCTGGCCTCATTAGTCAAAGCTGCAGCAGCGCTATAAGAAAAGTTTGCAAAGCTTGAAGCACTTTGATATATCACCTTCTGTTTTTTATCTCTACATTTTTCAGTACCACCTTAACAACATAAATGGCAAGTCCACCTCTTTTCTTAAAGCGGTGCAGTGAGGTGATGTGGGGAAAGATTACAAGGTTTTAATTGATTATTTGTCCATCTTTATCCTGATGGAGCTGGTCTTTACCTTCCATCTGTGTTCAACAGTATTTACTGAATTTATGCTCCTTTACATTTATCAGTTTCCAACCAATTTGAGCAATCTACATGATGTATTTTAGATGAATTATGTCTCTTCCCATCTTTAGAGTTGCAGAGACTTGCACGTCACAGTAGCTGTTCTAAACTATAGTTAAATATAGAAAGAAATCCTCCGATATACTGTAAGTACTTACTGGGTGATTTAAATCCTTTGAAACTCACTCTCTGCGGATCTTTCAAATGCTAGATGTAGCAGTGCTGCAAATTTCAGCAACTTTCCGAAATGGACAATTTGAAAGTAACACCGACTTCATCCAGCGATTATTCAGATGTGTGAAGGTGAGAAAGGAAGCAGGACAGCTATTGCGGGCCCTTTTTACAACTGTAATGCCTTCCAAGAGAGTCTGTTGAAAAGTGTCCACCATAATGCAATAAACACTTTTTGCCTTCCAACATGTGACTACACATCATACACAATACTGTATTTCCAAGAACAACCTCTTTGAGGTCAAGGTTAATGAGGTCCGTGTTTGCTGCTGGAAAGAGATGGAATGTACTCTCTGTGTCAGGTTGACTCACTCTGTCCATCCATCCACCACAGCTTCCATACTGAAAGGTTTTGTTGCACTACATTAACATCAGTCCACACCTGACAGTTTAGGGCTTGAAACAAACAACCAGTTCTGTCGTTTCTCCGCATAATAATTTGAATTTGGACTTGGAAAGAAGTGGTGCGGAGGGACGTGAGACACGTGTGGAGTCCATTAGAATTTCACATTTATGCCCAGTCATACGCAACATTTAATCCCCCCCGATTTAAGAAACCACACCTTAACACTAAGTGTACCATTGGACAGTAATGAGTTATGAATTTATTTAGCATAATGGATTACACCAGTATAAAAAAAGAAATTCACTGACTAATTTGACAGGATCCCAATATTAATTTTTGTTTTTAATCAGATGGCAGATCAGTCTTGTATAAAAAACTTATAAATCTGAAGCCAAAAGGCAGAAATGATGTGCAACAGAGACCTGACTGACAATCTAATTTGACACTATGCCTGTCTATCGCATCATCTGTCACTCAAAGCAACTGCACTTTAAGCCTTAACAGAATTTAAGTTGGATCAAATTCAGATCCTTTATGGTTGTTATGAGCATGGAAATTAACCCTGGAGAACAAAAAACAGGCTGTAAACATTTTTTATGTCTGCTGTGAAGTAGGGCTGCCTTTCAGAGCCATTCTTGAGTGGACATTTGAGGAAACGCAGTTTTTGGCACTTCATTGTTGGCGTCATTTGGAGGGAGCTGCTTTTGCATACTCGCTTGACACCAGGTCTGGTGATCTGTCCAGAATTTGGTTCTCTGCAGTGGTGAAAAAGGTTTTAAACGATTTCCACAGTCTGCAACAAAGGCAAGTGTACCTGAGCTGAGTTTGTAATAATGTTGCAGAGATGCCAGATGCAGTCCGTGAAAATATTAGATTTCAGTTCTGGTTGTGCAAGAGGCCCTTCTTAAACTAGTAAAGTAATGTAGTTCCCTTTCGATATGTGATATATTGTTTGAGTATTGACCTTTTCACAATGCAATCATCTGCACTGAAAACTCTCAAATTGAATTTTAAAGGGTAATAGCAAATACTTCTTTTGGACTTTGAAAATATTTTCTTAATTTTGTAAGATTGATTGACATTCAATGAATAAGATAGAGTTCTGTCCCATAGTTCAAAAGATGACCCCTTTTTAGGTGGCAAGATATTCAAACCTGGATGAGCTCAGACCACATGTTTGAAGCAATGGTATCATATAGCTTCACAGGATAAACAACAGAGGCTGCTGGGGGGGTCCAACATAATGTTGAACAAGCCCAGAAAAATATCTATCAATATTATGAGCATGTCAAACTGGCGAACAGAGCTTTTGAAGCACCCATCAGTCATTGCAAGGAGAGAAAAGAAAACTGTTTGTGGATGTTATGTAATCTAACAGACTCTGAGCAGATGTGACAGGAGAGTCAAAGGCAGAGTGAGGGTCTTAAAGGCTGAACACTGGCCAGTCCTCCCACTGTGCTGTCAGATTACCGGGATATGTTTGTTTTCTGAGAGAGGAAGAGGCTTTCCAAATAAATAGGCCGTACGGCCAAGACTTGCCTCCACTGAGCAGTCAGCTGTGGTCTCTCCCTATGTCTCATTCACTCTCACTCTCTGTCGTGCAGCAGTCCTGAATTTCTCTGTGGGATGGTTTGAGGTTTTCTCTGCAATGCTGCCTGTTTGCCTGTCTGGGTCAGCCCACATATGTGGCGCACAGTAGGAAAAGGGTTAACAGCCCCTTCCTCCTCCCTTCACTCCCTGTCTGTTCATCTTTCTTTTACACTTTCTCCCTCATTCCAAAGACAGTGCTTCGGTGGCTCATGTGCCCCTGTGTGCTTACACTCCACGTGTGGAATTATTTTTGTATGGGGAGCTGCGTTTGATTGCTGTGCAGGGACCCCTTTCCCTTACACAATGGCTCCCCTGTTCTAAGGCCCCAGCTTTCTAAACTAGACCCAGAGCCTTGGGGGTACCACGGAGTAGGTAGAACTGGGAGGAGTGGGGTGTTGGGAGGTTAGAATACACTCGTGGAGCACCCCACTCTTTCACCTCCCCCTAACAACCCCCTAAAAAAAACAGCCCCCTAGTCTGCCACCATGGGCCCCACCGCCAACGCCACAGCATGTTAGGTACAACAAAAACAACCTGCATCAAATCTCAAAAATACATCACGCACATCAGGATGTTTTTTTTTTCCACTTTGTATTTAATAGTTCTTTCAAATTGCTCCATTCAGAAAAGGTATCCTCCCTACTCAGCTGTCTGAGTGCTAAATCTTCTCTATGCTCTCCATGTAGTAACTGCTCTTGTGTTTTCTCTGTGCATTTTTGGGTCTGTTTTTCCACTCGCTGATTTATGCCTGGGGGCAGCTAAAATTAAGAGAGCATTTTGGTGCCGCCCAGGGTGCCTGTGTAAGTGGAGGAATGCAGTGCAGAGTTCTGCTCCATAAGGTGAAATGAATAGGCAGCCATATGAGGACTCTTGCCTCCCAGGAGTGGCACTTGGAGGGAAAATGCTAAGAGGCTTCCCTTAATGTTTAGAGGACCAACCGTGCTCTGCATTTGCTTGATTTGGAGCGAGGATTGCCATGGATAATTTTCTATTATTTTTAAACACAAAACAGCAACACCAGTCAAGAAATTTTAAAAAAGTTACATGGTGTAGGTTGATGGCATTGGAGATGTGCTATTTGCTGCCCCCTGCTGGGGAACCATTTGAGAAAATTGGTTTACTGTAAATCCCAATTTCCTTAAAGCAAATTCTGCAAGTTTACTCTAAACTGTCAGGGTCAAATTGATAATAATGGGACATTTTTTTATTCAGGTTTTCATACAGTTGTATCATTCATTCATCTTAATTATTTAAGGGACATGTGGATCTCACAGAGCACTCTTTCATCTCATTGCAGGTAGCTCATCATTATCCTACAATACACCATCTCACACGGACCCATCCCCCCGCCTGGCCGCCAAAGAGGGTAGGAACATTTAATTCCGTCTGCGAGTATATTTGGGTCAATTTAAATGTTGTATTACTGGAAATATTTTCAGAAAACAAAACTGGTACAGCTAGGGGTAAACAAGATGGCAGATGAAAAAGGAGAAAAGATAAATGACATCTATTTGAAAAGAAAAATATTACTGGATGGCATGACAGTTCTGATCACAATACCTTCAAGCTTCAGACATGCAAATTAAAAACAAACACACAAAGCAGTGCACACACTTTTCAATACAGACCACTCACATAATCAAAGCAGATGCAGTCACTGATTGCAAGTGACAAAGCTCTGGGCAGGTGCAGCTTTTGTGTAGTTAAAATTATACAAGCCAAAAACCGCTGCGGCAGATTGTGCTATTCAGGACCGCTACCTGAACGCTGTGACAACACAGACGAGCTCGCAGCCAGACAAAACCAGAGTGCTGATGAGTTTATTTTTTCCATAGTGACAAGGGGCATGAACAGACTCAAATATGGTGATTATGGGAAAGAAGAGACATGAATGAGGCTGTTTGTCAGAGGGACAGGCATTACAGACAGGTGCTGAAGCAAAAATGTGTAAACATGGACGACAAGGCCCACTGGTTGATTCAGTCAGAGCAGAGTGGAGAGCCTGGGCATCACAAAGGGACTGAATAGCAAAAGGAAGAAATGGAAGATAAACGTAAAGATTGACAGAGAGACTGGTGTTGCCACTGCTCATAATGCTGCACATTTTTATATTTAGATTTTTCATTATTTATCTTTATATATATCTGTTCCATTTATTAGTCTATCACTGTCTGCAGAAACAAAATAGAGTGGCATTAAATTTTTTTTCTATTCTAAATGAGAGATTATATGATGTTAATTAGCTTTAAAAAAGCACCTTTCTGGCCTTAAACATGTACATATTGTGGGATCTTTTTCATTTATTGCATGCTTATAGGCAAATGTCTGAATAAAAACCTTCAAGAATTAGCTTTTTTGCTAGTGTTATTCAAAGTCTTAAAAACACTAAAACTTATTGGATCCAGTTTGTATATTAAATCAGAATTAACACTGACAAATGGGTAGCAATGCATAAATATTGTAATGATTTCTGTCAAACCAAACCTGTTGGATCTAAGCTGAGATGCCAAGAACAATGCTCACAGCAGCTCAGGATGACTGTCCCTTTCCTCCTGTTACCTTTTCACTCTAAAAACATTATTTTTTGCTGACACCACTTGAATAAGCAAGACCTACATATCTGTTAAATAGAAAGAAAAAGGAAAAGCATCCTTTACATCGACTATATGGTGTCACCACCAGAGACGAAAGAAAGGACTGCAATAACAGTGATAGCCTTACTCACAGGATGAGGGGCCCTATCAAGGCAGCGCCAGAGGAAATACTAGGACTGATAAGTGTCAGAGAATGCCCTCTGCCTCTTTCTATATCTACGCCACCGGTGAGAGTCACCAGGCCAGGGACTTGTTCTCGCCTAGCTTCAAACTAATAGACCAATGGGCAGACCAGATAAGATTCTGCTCCATCACCCCCGACCCCGGTCTTCCTGGTTCTCAGCACCAGGTGTTTGGACTGGCAGGAATTAGAGGGTCACTCCCTTCAAGAGCATTTCCCTTTCACAAGAGGTGATTTCTATAACAGGCTCCTGTAACAACGTCTCTGCCTCTGCACAGCCTCTTACCCCCAACATGCAAACATTTAGAGATTTAGAAAAAGCAAGCTTGTTATCAGATTGATTCCCATCCGATTTAAAGCTCATCACGCTGAGATGAAATTTACAACTTAAACATTACAAAATGTTACAGTCAAGCACAATTCAGCAAAAAAGTACAAAATGAAGAATAAAAATGTCAGAGCTGAAGAGAGAGAGAGAGAGAGAGATGGTGGAGGGGGTTGTGACTCAACAATAAGAGGTGTCCTGCTTCAGGAGAAGCCTTTACCAGCGTTTGTACAGATCAGCACTGCCAGATGTTCAAGTTCATATTGCCTTTTGAGAACAGTCAAATACCATTCAGGCTCTTTGGGGTAGAGTAAGCACAAGCATACGGCAGGAGACAACCCTTAATCTGCTCCAGACTCTGTGGTGTAAAATGCAATGTTATGAATAAAAGAGAGCATATAAAACACGGAATGCAGCAGCTATGAAAGGGTGTGTGTGGCTCTCTGTGTGTGTGTGTGTGTGTGTGTGTGTGTGTGTGTGTGTGTGTGTGTGTGTGTGTGTGTGTGTGTGTGTG
>JAPMNP010439229.1:0-11591 GCA_029874935.1 Atherina boyeri | reverse complement strand
CCACAACTGCAGGTGAGGATCTATAGCCTCTGCACATGGGGCGGGCGCCTAACCCACTGCGCCACGCACCGCCCCGCCACTAGCATTTCTGCCTACAGCTATTGGTTCAAGGCTATAACTTCTATCAGCAAAACATGTACTCAGATTATTCATTTAAAGTTTCATTCTGGGATTCATTTGAAGTCTGCTGGCTATTTCAAGGAATAATCATCAGGTGCATATACCAAAGATGATATGGATTCATGCTCTCCTTCTTGAGAGATATGAACCTAATGATCATCTCTGAACCTGCTGCTCAGTGCTCCTTCCCTTCATGGGTCATTTACTCCTCCTTGACTTCCTTTCCACAACTGTTCTGCCTCTTTGCAGCTCCTGGTCAAGCTCTGGAGACTTTTGTCGGGGAGGATGTGAACACCATGCTGATCGTCAACCTGCTGAGCGGGACAGAGTACAGTGTCAAGGTCATTGCGTCCTATACCACCGGATCCAGCGAGGCCCTCTCTGGAAGGGCAAAGACTTGTAAGTCCATCATCATTTAGTTTCAGTTAAAGCAAAAGCTTTGATTTGTTGAGGAAAAATTTTATATACTGATGGTTTTCAAGAAATTCTTTTTTTTTTTTGCGATTTTAGTAAAAATACTAATCACAACACTAACAAGTTATAAGACTTAGGCCAGTGGCAGAGCTACATATGAAATTAAATAAAACAAAAAAATTATTAAATTCAAATAGAATTTTTAAAAAAGTAAACTGAGTTAAGATTTTTTATAATTTATTTTAGATATAGCCTAATAGAAAATTAATGATAACTTAATAAAATGAAAAATACATTAAATCTATTTGATTAAATAATGTGTAATCATTTTAATGCTATTGGGGATATTTGTAAAATAATCTTTGAAAATAAACATTTAAGTTGCTTAATCCATACAGTTTGTGTTTTAAAAAGTAAAGAAATAGAAGTATTATTTTTTATATGTACTTCCCCTTAAGAAAGGGAGCTTTTATTTAAGATTGCCCATTTTCTACTACTTGAAATAGGGAAGAAAAATATGGGGGAAAAAACAATTTAGAAATCAGAAGTTTGAGATACTAAATCAGAATATTGACATTGAATCGCAACATTTTTAGATCAGGGATCATCTTCCTTCATCACAATGGCATCAAAAGGCTTCTGGACTAAGACCAATATTGCTCCACTTTCAGACAGCTCTTTTTATTGCAGTTCCTCAAGTGTTTAATCATTTATATAGGTTGTTTTTTGTTCATGCCACATTTCTGAATATAATGGAATACAACATTATCCTTTCTCTTAATTAGAGGAAGAGTCAGGCATCCCCAGACACCACCATCCTGATATACAACTAATGTTTTTAATGGCTGCTGCATATGATTTCATTCCCAGCCTTGGAATGAACATGTAGATGCATTGGATTATTTACTGGCTGAAGTTATCTCATTGGTGATGTGAAACCTTCCCACAACTCTTTTGAGTGTCTGGCCTGATTCTCAAGCACAATCATTTAAGTTAAAGCCTAGATTTCCCTCTCCTGCATGATAATTAACTCCCTCACAGCAGGCTGGACCATTTTTGAAATAGTCCTTTTTGAACCTAAAAAGTCGTCAGTTTGATCTTGATGACAGTTCAAAAGCAGCCAACAAAAAGCACGCCTCTTTGAAGTGTCCTTGAACCGGACGGCAAACCCCCACCCTATCATCCATTTTCATTCCTCTGTGGGTAAGGATTCTAAATACAAGTGTCAGCTAAATACACAAACATGTACCTTTTTTAAATGGAGAATGTCACTTTGCAGTGAAGCCTGCTCTCGCCACCTGCATGACAATTAACCATGACTTGTTGAAATAAAGGATAAGTTTGGAAAGACAAAGAGGACAGAAGAAGGGAACAAACTGAAAAAAAATTGTGAGATTGGTTTATTTAAAAAAAGGGACACGATGATAAGGCCAGTGTGTTTCCCACGAGGGGATTGTAGCGTCTGCCATGTTGCGCAGCTGCATATTAATGAAGCCAGTGGACCAGAAGTGATGAGTGAGCTGATGTGTCAATGTCAACCACCAGTGTCACACTTTTTGAAAACATGAAGATAAGTGGCATTCAAGGGTTTCTTTTTAAACCTGTTAACTGCAGTTTTAAGTAATTGGTGTTGTTTAAAAACAAATAATATATTAATTAGAGTGGAGTCTGATGAACTGATGATTTGAGGTTGCTTTATTGATTAGACTTAATCTAAAGCACAGGGTCCAGTATAGAGAAATACAAGGAAACATCTTACAAAATAATTAAAAAATTAAAACCAGTAACTATATTTGGACTGAAAGCTACCATCAAGTGACTCCATCTGATTTTTTTTTTTTTGTAAAACATAACCACCAGTGAATGTCCAGTCAGGTCATAACTTTTATCACAGTTGCCCCTTTACCCATATATTACACAGCAGGGAATTGCTCTCGTTGGAGGATGTCACAACAACAAAACACCCCAGAGTGATGCTGGGGTAGAGCACAGATGAGGTCTGGGGGCATGTTTCACTTGAGGATGGCAGACCATAATGATGACTGCTGTTGTACTGATATATATGAGCATGCTCTCTTTTCAGGGAAGTATGGATGATTGACGGGGGAGCAAAGCTAACTGCTGCTCAAACTACTAAAACATTTTTAAGGTCTGACTTGTTCTTAGATTGTGAAACATTGTTCCTTTGGTGGTGCTTGTGTGATCAGTGGTTGCCTCTGCTCATTTGTGAGAAATCCACCTTGATTCTCCAAACTAAGATTGGAACTTCTCTTTGAGTACCAAGCAGCTGACTAAAGTAAATTTAGACAGTGCAGATGTTTGCATTCTCACTTGCATTTGGAAAAGATCTAAAACATTGTAGGAGAATCTGTGAAATTGGCTTATACATAATCTAATAACAGATGTCAACAAAAGGGGAAAAATAATAAGAATGTGATGGTATCTGATCAAACATTTCCTGTCTTAACATTAAGGGTGTCAGAAAATATCAATATCCTAAAATATCATAATATTTTGTGTAACAATATAGTATCGATATTCAAACGTACAATATGCATTTTTTTCTTCGTTTTTTCGTTTACTGTATATGCAAACATTAACAACAGTGGCTCATTTCTGTGTTGCAACTCATCCGACCAATACAGACCACTAGTTGGAAGCAGTCATTGCAATACAAAAACTAAATATCACGATATATCACACCGTTAGGATGATTTTCCACAAACTGGTGCCAACTGCACAGCTCCCCAATATTTGAAAATGGGATGTTATAGCCCATCCCAGTATTTTACTAAGTATATGTTAGGACACATTCTCGATTCAAAACAAAGGAAGGCAGTGAAAACTGTGACAAAAGCTACGCAGTCTGTAAAATCTGCTGCACATGTGGCTGGATACCATGACGACATAGTGTTAAAGGCTAACATGAAACGGGTTGATGCTGCTCAAGAGACAAATTGAAGAACTTAACTTTTTGAAACAACCAGTGACCTCATTTTGTGCAACCAAAATAACAGTAAGCATGTTGTTTAATTTGCAAAGATTTTGCCAAAAAATTTTAATAATATCGTCTTGTTTATAGTATCACAATATATCGCGATGTATCGTATTGCTGCCCCTGATACGTATCGCCAGATTCTTGCCAATACACACCCCTTCTTCACATTCAGTCATATGAAATCATGAGCTGCTTGATAACAGGACCAACTAACTTCAAAAGGGCACGATCCACCTGACATAAGAGACAATCAGATTTAGAAAAACAAATTTGTAATGCATAACTGCAGATGGAGCTCTCATTAGGTTTAGCCAAATTAAACTGCTGCCCCCGCAACCAGATCTCACAGGCTGTGGGGAATGGATGGTTGGAAGGTTTCATGTCCAGCTTCCACAAGCTAATATCCAGCCAAAGAAAAATCTACCGGGTTTCTTATAGCCTCCTCTTAGGATAGTGTCTACCATGTGTCCATTAGTCTTGATTGTGTCCTTTCATTGCAGCATACTTCCTTGTCCTGGTCATTACTACTGAGACAGTCTCACGAAGCATCCCTTTCAGATGACAGATAAACATCTGTTTACACCTTAAAGCACAGCGTAGCAGCTGTGGCAACATCTCTCAGGGACTCTGGTGGTCCAAAGCACATTTTGACATTTATTGGCCAAAGATGAAGTGGAATAGGAGATTGAGGCCTCTCTACTTGAAAAAGGTGTCTTTCTCATTTAAATTAGCGAGAGTGCACCTGCAAGTGTCAGCCTTCTGTTGTCCGTGCAAGATCGGAAAGATACTGTATCACAAAAGCCTTTTTTATTTTCTCCTTGAACCATATGGTGAGATTTCTACAGAAATTATATGCAGATATAAATTCTGCATATTTACGGAGGTCCAAATCATGTAGATTATGTAGGCCTACTTAGCTCAACTTGAAAACATTCAGTTTTATCGAAGGCGAGGCAAAACATTCTGAAACATACAAGGCCATTACCAGCTCACATAAACATGCATCCTAATATCTTTCAGCTCAGAACAAGTGATGCTTTGAAAAGATAGACACTAGAAGTGCATATATTCTATTTGCATAAACAGACTGTGTGGGTTTGTTTGGGAATGCATGCATAAACTAGACTTCTTGAGCAAAGACAGTGCAGCTACATTTCTAGTCTGTAAATAACTTCATGGAAATGTGCTTTTGTGTCCTTGAAACCAAGCAGCCATGCTCTTTTAAGTCTATCATCTGGAAGCATGATTGTATGTGGTTTCTCTGATGTGAGCTCAGTGTAGTTATATGTGGAAGTGTGGAGAGAAGAATGCTTACAGCTCTATAATGTATATTTTTAAAGTTCCAGAAAAAAGTTTCTTTCTATGTCACAATGCTAATTCCGTTAGCACTTCAGGGGCACCAATCAAAAACATTTGGGGAAAAAGCAAGCGGAGTTAAGCAGAATCTGCCACAATGTAGTCCTATAGAATCATTTATGTTAATGAATGAACATACATTTTATAAAAAGTTCCTCTGTGACATGTAAATCTTTTAAATGCTCTCTTTAACGTCAACACTGAAACAGTCACATTGTCCTTTTGTCTTTTCCATAGTGTATCTTGGGGTGACCAACCTGAATACATATCAGGTGAGGATGACCAGTGTGTGTACCCAGTGGCAGCCTCACCGACATGCCAGTTCCTACAGACTGGCCCTTCACTCGCTGGTTGGTGAGTACAGCCACCGCTGCTTAGTCCATAAAAGCTTGAAATGCCCTTTATATGAGTTGTTTTGCTGGCACCCTTAACACTACTCTGCACCTGTACTCTAGATGAGAAATGACAGAATGATTGCCATTTCACCAAACTTTTAATGCAAGTTGGACTTCAATCAATTTATCGCCCAAAGCAACTACCTTTTCCAAAATGTTGTGCCTACAAACCCTCCTGTGAGATTTTCCAGATGAGAAAATCCTCAGAGGAAGATACATCGGGTTCAGTGAGGATCATGCAGCACTTGAAGTGTGCATGACGTGAGTCTGCAAAGCCGGAGTGACATATCACAAGCTTCGTTTTTATTTCCTTACAACTCGCATGTATGCATTTTTTTTTTGTTTTTTTTACAGCGTCTATTCATATTTTTTGCTTCAATATTCAAATGACAAATTGATTTAACTTGACTTTTAGTCATTCCTGCAAAGGAGACGTCCCACAACTAGATGAAGTTTAAAGAGTTGAGACAAATCCCTCATGACATGCAGGCGGAAGGACGATGAGTGTATCCAACACACTGTTTGGGGTTTAAATATTATTAAAAAAATGTTGTTAAGCCTTTTTTCAGTTATTATTTTAAGTTTTATATTGTTATTTAAGTTTTCTATCATTCATGTTTAAGAAACAAAATTGTCATTTTGGTTTGAAATAGGCTCTTTCATAGCTCTTACTAAGCATTTGTCAGAAAACAGCTTTGAGGACAACTTCTCCCATGTGCATCCTTTCACTGCTGGCCTGATTCAGAAAACAGTTTGAGTGCAATGAATGGGGCAGAATAAATATTTGGCATTGCGATGCATTAGAATAACAATAACACATTAATCTTAGCCAGTAATTCTTCTTTTGGTGTTATGGCCTTTGGGCTATATAACTTTGCAGGCTTTTTCCTTTTTTAAGAAAATATGGAACAGATTTGCATTAACACTGCACTTTACTGAAGTGGACCAAACCTGCTGGACATCATCACTTAGTTACAACTGTTTGCTAGGGGCCATATAGCCCCAAACAACTACTGACCAACAAGAAGAAAATCCACCTTCCACATATGCCCCGAATGACTCCCAGACAGACAGAGAGAAGCAGATGAGTGATGAGGAGGAGTTGGAGGGCAAGGTTAAGTCGGTTTTCATTCCCATTATCTAAAACAACATAATCAGTATTATTTGCTAATCCAGTAATTAACAAACAGACGCTTTGTAAATCCTAGAAAACCGCGTAATTAACGAAAAAGGCTTCTTATTTAAACCTCTGCGCTGTGTGCGCAGCAGCCTTCAGTTGCTTGTGGCTCAGGTCACATGACCCAGGCTGGCCTTTGTGTGGGTTGTTAATCAAAGACTCGCACATTACAATGCGCTCTGGAAAAAATCACTCATAAACTGCAATGAGAAGATCTTCTTCAGACGGGACCCTTGGGAATCCCTCAGGCGGTCAGGTGAAGGGAATCCTGTAGGAGCGCACAGGGAAGCTTCGGGTCTCTACTCTACATCACTTCCTCTGTTGGGTCCACCTGATGCTCTCTTTGCTTTCACACTGTAAACACACCGCATCGGGATTCACTTGCAAGTGAACTGAGAGCGCCGGTTTTCAAGCGGACCAGAGTTACAGTAGTATATTTGGTCTGCACCAGAGTACAAATGCTGGAAGCAGTCCAGGGTTCGTTTAAAGTGGACCAAACGGAGCCAGTGGGAATTTTCCCAAGTAAAAAATATGACACAGAAGCTTATTTCCCAGGATTTCTTTAGGTTTCCTCCCAGAATAGACAGTAATCTAACAATTGGTACTTATTTTTTCTTCTTTGTTTGTTTCTTTTAACAGTGTGAGCTACATGACATGTTAAGTAGTAAAAACCACCCAGATCTTAAAGAGGAGGAAGAATTCTTTTCTATTTTGCCACCATATTGCTCTCTGGTTTATCTAGTGTATTATAAAACAAGGCTCATATTCATAAAACATGACTGCCCATCACTACATCTGCATAATACTGTAAGTTAAGCTCTAGTTCTCCTCCTCGGCTTTCCATTTAGCTCCTACACTGCATATCTGAGCCAGTGGGGAGGAGACTCATTCATACTCGCATGCTTTCATGAGGAGGAGTTTGAATTCCCATGCAGTGAGAGACGACAAAGATTTAGTTGTATCCCATTAGAGAGGTGCTGACAGTCTTAAAGGTTTAGCTGTACGATCAAACACTGAGCCATTCTGTGGAAAGGGAGCTGCTTATGGATCACAACTATGGTGACATTTACATTTGCTGCATCAAGTACAATACAGGGGAAAAAAGACAAAAAGGTCGGTATTATAGCTGTGAAGAGATTAGATGTTCTTGGTTCAAGTAATTGCGTCTTTTTGAGCCAATGTTGGGAGGTAAACTCGGAGAGAAAAACCTAATCAAACTCTTTTCATAAGAGCTTCTCTGGGGGTTTTGGTTGAACCTGCGGCCAGCTCACCGATTCTAAGATGGAAACAATAAAAACCAAACAAATGCTTCAATTTGAAGTTCTCTGTGGGGGTGTGGAAAAGAAGGGAAAGCTTCTGTCCGCAGTAGTCGCATCAACAAGACAATTAAGCCCAAACATGAGGGTACTCTGGGGAAAAATGCAATATTTTCAGCAAAATTCTTGCTTTTAAACTTATTTTTCTGTTTTTTTCTTATTAAGCAAATGTAACAAAACTCCTTTGAAGAACATAGATTCCTACCCGCTCTCTTTGTACACTTCATAAACTGTAATGCGATCATCTCTTAAGCTTGCTGTCAAAAATAAAAACAAGTCATCTCTTTTAAGCAACCTTGCTATTATGAAATAATTTCCTTGCTATTCTGTAAGCGCCAGCAGAAATACTCGTATATTTTCCAATATCTTAGATTGATATGATAGAACACTCCAGCACACCAAAATAACATCAAACAGCAGATGGTGTGTCCCTGATTCAATTTCACAGGTAAACCATTCAGTCACCATCTCAAAGGTAAGATTGACTTTTAATACAGCCGTCAAGCACCAAATAGGAAAGTAATGGCTGTTATTCATCACCTTTAGGCCTCAAGCAATAACACTGCCATCATTAACGTCACATAAAAAGCACATATTCCCCAGTGTTTCCTCAGGGATGCGTTGCTTCTCTCAACACACAATACAGCTAAATGAGGATTTATGTCAGCACAGCTGGTATTTAATTACCCCGGAGATGTGTCTGCTACAGGAGAGCGAGGGAAATGATTTGAGGTTATCCTGCTTTTTTGGTATGGGATGTTATAAAATAAGGCAGATTTGAGTGAGGAATAGAGACTATAAAGTGTAACTTTAGTGTAACTCTTTTTGAGGGAGAGATGTGGGTGTTGTTGAATTAATCTGGGGTAAGCAGAAATAATCATTGTAACTTTATCGCGAAGATAATTCACTTCTCTGCACTTTATTCATGTTTAAAGGACAAGTTCGGTATTTCTTTTTTGCGTGTGTGTGTATACGTGTATGTGTGTGTGTAAACATGTGTGTTTTCAATCTTTTTATTTTCCTGTTTTTCTACTATTTTGATTTTGTAAAGCACTTTATGCTGCATTTCTGTGTATGAAAAGTGCTATAGAAAAAAAGATTGATTGATTGATTTTATACTTAAAGCCCTGTTTTCAGATTGTTTATGATGAAATCGAACGGTTTTGATTGAAATTTGGACACATGCTGCTGGCCCGAGCTACCATAGAAACCTAAAAAGCTCGTTCCAGCAGCATTTGTACAAATTTCAATCAAAATCGTTCAATTTCATCATAAGCAATCTGAAAACAGGGCTTTAGGTGTAAAATACCGAACTTGTCCTTTAAATGTAATAAAACACACTGTGAGAATATATTGCATTGCAATTCAGGTATGTGATTGGCAGCTATGGAAAACACAGTATTTATGCTAAAAAAGCTCTCTGAGTTATCAACAATGCGATTAAACCAGTTTTTTTATATATATTTTAATACTTATTTATTACTTGTATACTTTATTTCTCTTTTTTTTGCCTGGGACATGTAGTTGCTACAAGAGATGCTGCCAAACAAAATTGTGTTGTATTGTTATAGAATGACTATAAAGCTTCTATTCTATTTTAAATCATTTTCAAATGTCTGCAAATATCATATTATCTTGTTTTCAAAGATATTTTCATGACTCATAGACTTGTGCATGAAAAATCAATAACTATAAGCTTTTTTTTCCTTCAAATTATAAGCAGAGAAATTGCTGTTAGAAATAACAGGATCTGCTTCCAAAGTATTTTATTCACCATTTAACTAATATTCTCCTCTCAAAACACATTTGGCAGACTCTAAAGAAATTGATTTAAATCCGTACCAAATATGCATTTGCACACCCACACATTTATAGTGTTAAAGCAAATCTAGCTGTTTTTCAAAAATGTATGTTGAGTTTTATCAAGGCTTCCACCACAATATTTGGCTTGTTTTCAGTGAAGTAGCTCTTTTCCTCATTAAAATGTTCCACATGCACAATGTGATAGAGTTGCACAAGTGAATGTCAAGGGTTTTATAGACAGAAAGCTTTTTTTTTCTTCGAGAAATATTTGACGTTTTAGCGAGGAGACTACCCATCTGCTGTGGGTGAACAGACAAGACAAACAGTAATTGGATTTGGTCCGTCAGTTATTCTTGATGATTAAGTTTCATTTAGTTTATTTATATGTGGATGGAAACATAAAGAAGGCTTAAGAGAAAAGTGAAATCAAATAACAGTCTTGTTGGATAGACACCTTAATGACTAACCATAATTCAATAAACAGTTTAATTTTTAAAGCGGTTATACATAGATGTTCTGCCACAAAGTACTAACAAGGTAGTCTTTGTTTTGTTTTTTACTGCAGGTAGTCAGAAGCAGGAGACCAAGCTGAGTGGAGGATCAAGCAGACATTGTTTCAACAACCTGAAGCCCAACACAGAATACAAGATCAGTGTCTTCACTCAGCTGCAGGATGGGACTGAAGGACCTGCCGTCACTACAACTGTGAAGACATGTAAGGACACAGACACAGAAACTCACATCCAGCATCTCAGACATCACAGAAATCTTTTCACTTCCATACCTAAGGAAAGAATATTACATTTTTGTTGAGGATTTTTGATGATTTGACCTAGAAATTATTTGCAGATTATGAGCTTTAAAAAGCTTTATTTTTATTCACACAGTTTAGCATAAACCTATACATGCACACACAATGGTACAATTGTAGTTACATTTCATCTTCCATGCAAAACTTCCATGTAATTACACACCTACGTGTCATAACAATAGGACACAAACACACTCGCTACACACACAAACTGCTGTCAGCTGTCATTGTTTTAAAAAAGCCCGATCCAGGCTGGGAGGACGATCACGTCAATTTCAACATAAAATGTCTTTTATCCCTGTGGGAGTGACAAGAGCTGAATCTTCATCCTTCTTTCAGAATGAGCCTTTTGTTCTGCAGCAGCAGCTCCAAACACTAATCAGGACCCACTGTCTGGAGACCAGGCGGCGGGGTGGGGAGGGGGGATGGGTGGGCTGCTTTGTTATTTTATAGGCTATGAGCATCATGTGAAGTCATTTTATTTTCTATTTTTCAATTCTATTCAACATTTATCATCAATATTCCCACTTTGTTTCATTTAAAAGAACACACCTGCATTTTGACAAATATACTCATTTTCCACCTCCCCTTGAGTTTTACCTATACCCTGTTCGTCCAGCCGTTCTCTGAGTCTGGTGACGCCATGTGGGGTTTTAGCTTAGCATGAATCATTTAATCGGATTAGACCATTAGCACCTAATGCTCATTGCTAATGGTCTAATCCGATTAAAGCCACAAATGGGGTCGCCAGACTCAGGGAACTGCTGGATGAAAAGGGGAAAGCTAAAATTCAATAGTTTAACTCGAGGGGAAGTGAAAAATCAGCATATTTGCCCAAATTGTGGTGTGTCCCTTTAAGGATGTCAGTTAGCATCCTTGTACCTGAAATGTCGATTTTTGTGTCACGAAAAAATGTTAAAATATTTTGGGATATTAAAGATGGTACAGAGGATTTTTCATTTTTAACATAATTTTAATCTTTGTTCAAACTTTCTAGAGAGATATGTAGCAGTCCCATACTTCTGAAAAGCCGCCCAAAAAAGTAAAAACAAAGTGTGGACGTGGTGGGTCCCAAAAAACAGTAACCAATAGAAAACGACCCCTTTAATATTGGTCGTTTGCACGTCAATCAACCTCTCTAGTTTTTGCGTGGTAGGGGGAGACTTTTCATTGGAGGATATATGGGGGAAGAGTCGGTCTC
>JAPMNP010437630.1:0-11324 GCA_029874935.1 Atherina boyeri | reverse complement strand
GTGTGTGTGTGTGTGTGTGTGTGCGTGCGTGTGTGTGTGTTTGTGTGTTTTGGATGGAGGGGCAAAGTCTGCCTGATTGATTATTCAATTAGGCCTAACTAAATATTCATTAGCCGAGCAGAGACATTATCTTGTGTAAACAACTGAAGCTCTTCCTGTAAATGAAAACGATTTTATATATTACCTGAGAAGTAGGGAGCACTAAACTGGCTGGGCTGTTTAAAATCCCAGCTATAATTAGACCAAAGGGGATCAGAAAATACATTCACAAAAACTCAAGGCTTCTCGAAACCATTCAGTCCATGAATTGATACATTAGGCTTTCTGTTTCCACACTAAGGCAAAGCCATGCTTCTTTGCCATGCGTGAGCCACAGCTTACAGTAGCTCATCATTAATGCACCTACCCACATACTTGAAGATCATACTGGATTAAAAAATGAGCTCTGCATTTTGAGAAATTCATATACACTGTTGCACATAAAATTGAAATAATTTCATATTCTGACTTTATAGGCAACAATGTAGCCTGTTTTGCTGTGTTGATAAGTCACACACCCCCTCTGCTGTGCATTAGATTTGTCTACAATACATCCAAATTTTAACCAATAGCTGGGACATACAGTGCTACGCCACCATTTATTGATATCCAATTCGCTGCCGTTACAAAAGTTTTCATCCAAAGTAATCTGTTGACTGCACTTCTTTCATTGATCTATTTGAAATCTGTTTTTAGTTGTAGTTCATAATGTTTTTAATGTCCAGTGGCCTGAATGCTGCCCTTCACTTGCAAGCCAGTTCGAATAAACGGACCACTAAATGCACTACTAAACCTCACATCTGAACCCTTTATTTCGCTTTAATTTACCTTCCTCTACCTTGGAGACTTCAGTTTTGAGCCAGTTTTTGGCATCCTATCTTGAGAAAGGTTTCCACATGAAGCACATTTGGTGTACAGAGCAGCACGTTGACCGAAGCAAATGTATTTGTTGAACCTCTGTAACTTGAGTCACAGCCGAGCTGTTATGAGATCACTTTTTAATCAACACTTCTGATAAGGCTGGAAGTATGAATTTTAGTGTTTGTTTAGTGATTGTTTGTATGTTTTTCCAGATTTGATTCTGGCCCTAAAACGATGCCAGAGCCACTGACAATATCTAAGAGGGATCAAGTGTTTCTGATTCACATGAACAAAAGTTATTCAGTCAGGCCTCACAATTTCTACAGTGTTTGGCTGGATTTACACATATGATTCAGGCACCAGTGGTCTCGCTTCTGTTTAACTTTGAATTGAGTCTTGTCTTGCTTTGCCAAGATGAACTCTGGGTCTGCTACTTTGCTTTGCTCGTGTAGCTTGTGGTGGAAAGTTGTGAAAGGTTCAACTTCTTCAAGCAGCAGCAGAGGTGCCAGCCAATCCAATCGCCTGACAAATCCTGTTTCTGATCTTGTGATTGATTGTTGCTAGACTTCTGAGCATCAGGCCACCTACCAGCCCTGAAGCATCACATCCTGCCCTCCTGTGAGTTCTTTCTAACTGACTAAATTTGAGGATATCTAGTTTATTGAGTTAATCTGTTCATACTGTTTAAGATGATGTTATGAGCAACTCTCTCTGGTCGCTGGATAACTTCCTGAACTTGTCATCGCAGCTAGATTCTCAGATAACCAGCAGAGCTGGCTCACTGTCTTGTGTGGTACTATTTCACAGCACACTTTTTATATCCTCCTCCCTAAACACACACAGAGATACACAGGCAGCGAGGAGTGCATCTGTTGTTGTATTGTATTCATATTATGTTTAATGTTTATTTGCTCTGGGAATATTTTGACAGCTTGTTTACGATGTGTTTTGCAATGACCTACATCCCGTTCACTGTACAGATACCCTCACACCAGGGAGCTGCACCACCATCAGTCTTGTGCTGGTGGCTGTTGGAAAGCAGTATAAGTAAGGGGTTAAGTGCCTTGCTCCAGGGCAATTCGGTGGTGTCTACCGAGGGAGAGGAGAGCGTTGGCCATTAACATTCCCAGCCCCAATTCCTCCAGCTGGCTAGTGTCCATTCATAAGCATGTCACTCGACCAGAAAATGCACCAATGTTCTTATGAAGTCATTTCGTGAGACATCTTCCATCTTTATTTGCAAGGGAACAAGAGGGTGACAGGTCAAAATTTTCATTTATTTTTTTCTAACTGGAGACATAACCCTGAGTACAAACAAGCCCAGATACAAGAGCTGTGCATTCATGTTATGAATATAATCTTTCAAAGTGAAAACAGCAAAAATTGTTTTGATGATATTCGAAAAATCTGGGTTTATAGATACAGAAGAATTTCTGCAAGCGCTGTATTCCCCTTTTGTTTATGGGCACATGTCTAAAGGACTAAAAGGGTCCTCTGACCCACTTTTTTGCTACTCCAGGTGAAAGGCAGGGTGAGATGTTTTCATAAAGGTCACTGGCGTCTGGTACACCTGTCTTGTCTCAATTTGTTGTCCACAGTAGAACTTGCAGCATTTCTACGCTTTGCTTAATGTTATTCAGTCACAGGTTTTCACCCTAAAGAAACTCTTCTAATCCTCTCGTCAGTAGTCGGGTTCAAATCTTTTCAGGGTCATTTGTAAAATGGCATTTCTTATCAAGGTGCATCGGTACGAAGCACCTGCCTGACCTTAAGAACTGGCGCATTTTTATCTCATATGCTCATCTTGGTGAAAGACGCTTAAGCTCTCGACTTTGGCTTCCTCCCCCACTGTGACTAGATTAACGAGCTGCCCTTTTGAGTGTAGCATTGGCCATATTTCCTGCAGCTTTAGGTAGCTTCATTATGTACAGAAATATTGACCTTCAGTGCTTTTTATGAGAATGTATCACAGAGAAAAGCAAGCATTTATCTATATAGCTCTGCAAACTACGCTCATCACTCCATATCTTCCTGTGCTGCACCAATCATGGCTGCATTGCTTAGCTCTTTTATAAGAAGACACCATTTTAAATTAGATATTTTTTTTAATTAATAATATTATTTACAAATATGGGTACCCTAGTCTAGAATAAAATACTTTAAAACAATGCAGTAATGAGACTTTGGCCTTGACCAATTGATGACAGAATCAGCTGCTCTGTGATATCTTCCTTGAAATGTATGCGGTGCAAACACAGCAAGCACTAATACTGCTAATATGTGAATCAGTCCACTTGTCATCTGATGTACATTTAAGGCGTTAAAATGCGCAGTGGGATTTATTGAATTCAAAGTTACAAACAGCAGATTTGAATGCGATTTAACATATATTCTAAGTTGATAAATTAAATCAGAAAGTAAGTGATTAGCACTAACTCATGGATCTTTTCAGCACCTTGCTGTAGGTTAGGGAGACTGCGGTCTTGATGAACTAGACTACAGTTTGTGCCGACTCAGCAACTTGTTAATCAAGCCTACAGTTATGCACACACAGTCAGCTGCAACGGAGCCCGCTGAGAAACACTCAGATCCCTCTTCAACATAGATATAATTAGATTGTTGCCCAAGATCTTGCTGCCTGAATTAAGCACTCAGGCACACAGTGTATGTTCACCGAAGAGAATGTGATAAGTGATGGCAAACAATGTTACTGTGGTGCAAAAAAAACGGAGATTTGATTTTTTTTTCAATAGCTTAAACTGTATCTGTGGAATGCGAAATAATACAATTTTCAGTTTATCAAGACACTTTTAATGAAATTCTTTTAGGCATTGTCAACTGCTATTAACTCCAACAAGAACAGTAAATGTAAAAACATTCCCCAGTAGTCGACATTTTAAGAACCTCCGGCCTGGAATGTCAAATGTGAAAATAGAGACAGAAAAGTGAAAATAATGAATGTAGACAGACGATACTAAAATGTCACAAGAAGAGGTTCTCATTTTAATTACCTATTCATTGGCCAAATGCCATGTTGTAGCCTAATTGCCTCAAAACTTCAATGTTTAAGGCAATAAGAAAAAAATAATCATATTTAATACATTTTCCCGGGTTGTAGGGATTAATCAGCACTTACTGTACATGGAGAAATACTTAATCTGCCTCTGAATTATTTGACCTTTCCTTCTCACGCATGCCACAGAGCTCTGAAGTAAACGCTGTCACACAGCATGTAGCATATGCTCGTTTATACAAAATGCGATATATTATCGTGCAGTTCCCCAAACTGACCTACAAAGAATGTATTCCCATCAGACTTGGGAGGGAAGGAAATGTGTGCAAAATGAGTAATTGCTGAAAATGGAAGGAATGAATCTGTGTTTACACAGTGAAGAAAACCCTGACGTGCACAGTGCAAACACATATAATCACAAATAGAGATGAGCAGTGTTGCGTGAAGCCTATACAAGTGGACATTAGGAAATATGAGAACCACAGACAGAAAACCTCGTTATCCCAGCAATTTTTTGTGTAAATTGGATCAAAATATATTTTGTCTCGCGTGGTCCTCGTGCATTTCTCATTCCCAGATCACTTTAACAATAATCAACCTCAGTAATGTTGGAAAAAATGAACTGTGATTGTAGATTGCACTTTGCTGTTTGACTGATTACCCTGGACTCAGTTGACAAAGTAGGCAAGGCGCCTGAAACAAGGACACCACCATCTTTTTTGCTCTACCTCCGGGATTTAAATATTAAACATAAAGGACAACAGATTATTATCCCTGTCACCTTGCCTTAAGCAATGATATTCAGTCTTAACAGTGCCATCAAATACCTGCTGTGTCACATTTTAGTGAATTCCAGGTTCTATGAGAAGAAGGGGACATTTCTCTGTAGAGCTAAGGCTTGAAATATCTAAATAAAGTGAGATTCTTAATATGTGTAAAATTACATTATATCCAAATGTATTAAAATGCTGTTTAAATAACTCTTTTGTGGTATATTTGCCTTATCTACTTTGTTACATTTCAACAGACAGAGAAAATGGACCGTTTTTATGAAGCACTGATAAATAATCTACATAATGTATTAAAAATAAGAAATCTAAACTCTGGCATGAAGAGAGAGGGTGTTTATAATTTTTTGATAGCTAATTTTACACTTCGGGCTGTGAAAATAGAAATGCATGGCCTGACAGGATGTTGTCAATATTCTAAAGACCCTCCAGAAATTCACAGGTTAACCTTCTTTGAGACATGGCCACCTCACAAAGATTCCTGCTTTGCATCTCGTGTGTGGGTCTCTCCAGGTATAGGCCTACTCCAGCTTCCTCCCAGAGTCCAAAGTGTTAGGTTATGTCGAGTTAATTGTCAGGGTGAGTCTGAATTAACCCCAGGGGAGTGTTAGTGAGTAGTGAGTGTTAGCCTCTGTCTTGGTGACTTGTCCAGGGTGTGCCCCGTCTCTCTGGCTGTGACAGGATCCAGCCCTGCTGTGAGTCTAAATGGGCCGTTGCGACAGTTGTGCTGTTCATGTGTTTTGGCTTAAATCTTGTGAGAGCAAACATGAACGGGATTTGTGCGTGTGCAAAACATATACAGTAATGTTGTCGCTCCCTCGTGTCTCTCTGTGTTGTTACTGGTGCTCATAGAAATAAACACAGTTTAATATTTGTCTTGACTCAGAGTCAATGAAACTGCATGTCTGAATCCAAGGAAATACAGTATTTAACGCACAGAATAACTGATCATGGGAACCGATCCTGATTCTCTGGGTGGGGCTTCATAGCTGTCTTGCATGGGCATAGACAAACTGAAGAAATTAGAGAAATGTCTTCATCTCCAAAAGGTGTCCATGTGGTATATGTGCAATGAGGCATATATGGCTTTTAATTATCTAAAGAAAACATTAGACCTGACCTGTCCAAGGTGTACCCTGACTCCCACCTGATAGCAGCTGTGATAGGCTACAGGACCCCCAGCCCCTAGCAGAGACAGAGCAGGCAGTGTTGGACTGTATTGGTATATTAATAGAACCCCACTCACTGATGAAAAGAAGTTGCCAAGCCATTTTCCATCAAACGCTGATAGATCGGGGCATCTCCAACCATTCTGCTTTCAGTTATTTTCGGGGACATGACAAACTCAAAAATATCACTGAGAAAAAAATGTCTGTATTTATTGTTTTTGATAAGCCACATGCAGTTTAAAAAAATGGCTTACTACAACACTTGATGCCAGTAAGAAACAAATACATTTTTCAATGTGATTGCTAAGTTTTTCCAATGAAATGATACAGTATGTATGCAGCCGGTGTCGCCGGAGTACACCCTGAAACCGCGTCTAGCGCCCGTCTTGAACCCAGGTCTCCAGCATGGGAGGCGGACGCTCCAACTACTCGACTAAAAGCCAGCTGATGGCTTTGCAGCCGTTGCGTCCTATGAAGCTTCGGGGAGTGAGATTTACCCAACGTGCTACTGGCAGCCACGCTGCCTCCGTAACATGTACTTGTGCAGATGGATTTAATGAAAATATCTAGATGTGCTAAAACAGAAAAATCATGCTTCTGACCATGTGTAGCTCTGCCACACAGCTCCAAGAAAGTGGGGAAACAATCTGTGCTCAGAGGCCATTCTCCATCGGCCAGGAAAAATGCCCACAAGCACTGAGAATAAGGAAGAAAACCGCAGATGGGGGAAGGTTTTAGGGCATTTACATAAAGGTGAGTTCTGCATGATTCCCTCCATCCTAAAAACTGCACTAGAAAAACCTACATGTATCTCAGGCACTTAAAACAACCCCTCCCTCCCTGTTTGTTCATTCTTCATTTTACATTTTCTGAATGCCAAAATGGTACATTTCCACCAAGACCATCCCCCTCTTTTTAGTTATCTTCAGTTACTTGTTTCCATGACAACACTATCAAAATTTTGTTGCAGCCATCTATTTTGAATTATCAGGGGTTGACTTGACAAACAAGGGATCATGCAATCCACTCAACATTTAAATTGGGAACATTTCTGCACAAAGAATCCCAAGTTTTTACAGATGCTAAATAATAAACTGCCTCCTATGAGTTGAGTGTTTGAGACCAGAAGTGTAACTTTAAAGCAGCTTTACAGCTCTATCCGTTTTAAAAAGAAAAACTGGGTTATCTTAAATTCCACAATAGGATACTGTAGGGGGAGATATAGTTGGAGACTTAACTGCTGTGACCATAAATAGACTGAGATGTTAATATTCTGAACGACTCCGGCAAAAAACTTGCTTTCACAAACTTTATTCAGCACGCTGGCTGATGGATTTCACGCTAGTTTAAGGAAAGCTACAGAGTCAGAGGCATCATATTACAAGTATCAAACTTTGTAGTGTCCTAAGAGAGCTATGTGAAATCCTCAAAGCTAGCAAAACATAAATCATCTCAGAAGCACAAGACGTATCAGTTACTGAGCTCTGCACTCACTTGAAAGTCTCAGTCCATGCCGAGAAAATCAGTGAAGCAAAAATGTCACTACCTGTCTGTGCTGGAGAGTTTTCTGGTTGCATCCTCAAAGTATCACCATGGCTTCATCTATGTAATCATTTGAATACATGCATCATTACACACAAAGGGAAATTACTGTAACATAGTTTCATTGGCGCCATGTCTTGTCTCACAAGAACCAACAAGAAAGAAAACTATTTTACGTTAATGGGATATGATCATACACAATCAAGCCTTTTAATAAAAAACACTAGTCAGGGGTTGAGTAACAGGGAAAAGAGTCTTCTTTCTTCAACTTCGACTATTGTCAGTTGTTCATTTTGCAATTGAATCTCATTTCTTCTCTGATTCTATTAAGAGTCGTTAAGTAAACATACTCCTTGCAATTGCTTATTAAACATATCTTCTGTTCATGTTTTCATTCAGTTCTGTCATTTGAATAGATTTAAACAGATTTAGCCTCTAATGCATATGTCAGGTTTTCTTACTCTGCCAAAGCTTTAATGTACTGTAGCTTCTCACTTGTAATTCACTTTGGATAAAAGCGACTGCTAAATGACTGAATGCTAATGTAATGTAAATTTCTTCCCTCATTTTCAATGAACAATCCTTATAAAAAAAAAACAAAAAAAACAAACAACTGGTACAGCAGCTCTATCCTGTGAGGCTTCAGGGGCCGTTCTCTCTGCCTTGTGCCCTTGCTTTGCTATATTTCCCTCTGCATTGCACTCGAACTCATACAAGTGCGCCTGGAGTTTTCAGCAGCCAAAATATTATAAAATATGTACAGCAGTCATCCATGACATCCTCCATGTTGTTATCATGGGATGCATTTTTTGCTGTTGGCTGTGCCTACATTGTTTATTCATCTTGACTGAGTAGTGTTTTGGAGTAAGTGATGCTCTGAGGAGATCATTTATTCAGCCGTGGAGTAGTTCAGATATGCACATTGCACGACCAACCATTTCATCTCTTGGAGTGAACTTGGATTAGTGGGAGATCTCAAAGTAAAAACACATGCTTTTATAGAGAATCTGTAGGTTTGGGAAAAAATGCAGCAATGGGATTTTAGGAGATAAATGTGACCATTGGGAATCAAATCAGAGGACCAAAGTGTGGTGATTCTTTACATTTTCCCCCAGCAGTCCCATGTCAGGTATTTCACAAAGGCGGAAAATGTATATTTGTGGGGTATGAGTTTATCACTAATGGAATGAAGAAAGCTAGTATAAATTCATTGTGGTGTTTTTCTGTTTGTTTGTTTTTATTTAGTTTTTATTTTAAAATGTACATCCACTGTAATTTTTTCTTTTTAAATAGAATGCTATATTTACAATTACAATAGATTATGCATTTATTAGCCATGACATTATGACCTGCTTAATGATAAGTCATTCCTCTCTATGCTGCCAGAACAAGTCTGATGAGTCAGAGCAAAAAAGAACATCTGAGAGTATCGAAGAGAATTTTTGGGTACTGTGGGTTGTAGGGTAATGTTTTTTTGGACTGGGCTCACTTTCCACAGATGCCATCAGATCCCATGTAGTATCCAGATCATTTGGAGGCTTTGTGATCACCTCATATTCTTTATCATGTTATTTAAACTCTCCCTAAGAAATGTTTGTATGAACCAATGTTGCCTTGCTGAAGAGAGGTGCTACTATGAGTTAAGTTGGAATGCAGGGATGCTTTCATCAGTCTACTAAAATGTTTTGGTAGGTATTAGTTATTGTAGTATCACCATTTGAATGCAGGATGCATGTTTTCCCAGCAGAATTGTATTTAGACTAGACAGACACTGTTGACAATGTCCAGTAGTGAGATAAATGTATCATCTGTCAACATTTTGCAATTTTTTTTCTTCAAGTCCTTCAATCTAAATAATCAGAACTGTTGTTTATCCATACCCTTAACCGTGCCATATTATTCCAGCTTGTATAGAATCCTCCCATCAAGCAGCAGGAAGGAAATGTGACTTTTTGCTACCTTGTGTTCAAGTTATTGTAAAAACATTAAGTGGATAGGGTTAGAAAAACATAATAATGGCTAAAATACATTCACACAATGTAAATAAGTAATTAATTAAAATTAAGACATTACTGTCAAACCGCTATTTTAGTAAGAGGAAGTTTAATCAATATCTCTTTTTTTAATTCAGTGAGGCTCCAGCATTAATTTTCAGCAATGTTCCTTTGCAAAGCCGTTAGTGAAGCAGAAGGTATTTTTCCTGAATAAATTTCTTAGCAGATCTATTTTTGTACTCAGAGAGCTTTTTTTCTAATCCAACAATAGAGGAATAATAGAAAAATATGTATTAAAGAACATGCATATTGGTAATAATGATTTATGTAAAGCACTTTGAATTATCTTGTATATGAAATGTTCGAGACAAATATACTTATCTTGCCTTGCCTTACTGTATATATCAGCTAGTGTCTATAATCTTGGTTCTAAGGTTCTGGAAATGTAGACTATACATAAGGTAATCAGATGCAAATTGGTTGTTAGTTAAATCTCTTCCTCTGAGTCAAATATTGACATGGGTGCCCTGGGTGAGGGACTTATTTAACTCTATAAAGCCAAATGTATCATATTTGATATAGTTTCTGAAATCTTTTGCATCTACAACCTTTTACATAATTTTATGGTAAAAGACTTTGCTCAAAACCCTGTTGTAAAGAATCTGATGTACCTGATTCTAGGAAGCAGAAAACAACACAACAATAATTTTGACATATTATACGATAATAAATGGTGAATATTGAAGAATTATTTTTGCCATTTTTTCTTGGGTCAGGCTTTTAAAGGGTTAAAGAACAAAAAACTTAATTTTATCCAATCAAATTACAATTAATCTACTGCAACTGGTTAACCAACCACATTACCTGTTCATTTAAATATGATGGATGGTTTTAATTTACCACATTATGAAATACAGTGAGATAGCTTCATGAATCCACATTACATACGTTTTTTACCCCAGACAGTCAGCGGGGGCTTTTGCATCAACATTTCACCATGTTATTTTGTCAATCTGGAAAACATGACTGAATGGTGAATCTATACTCCCCCCAAAAAATAAATTTAAAACATATTGCAGATCTGTCAAAAAAAATACCTCTAACATGCATCTGAAACTGTCTATCTTTCTTCAGATGTACAAAACTAAATGAAGCCCACTTTTTAAGTGTTCTAGATATATATTTAATACTTTCCATGAGTCCTGCATATCCAATATTCCAATTCTAATTCTTATGAATATTAATTCACATGATGCATTAGCAATGAGTGAAGAAAATTTTCCTTCTTGCTTTCCAGTCTGAAAATTGAAAAAAAAAGTAGACAGGTTTTAGCCACAGGATTTGGGAGGAAAAGGATTGAGCAGCATCTCCTTTTGACCCAGTTATCAGTCAACTTGGCCTCCCTCCAACAGAATCATTACATCTGTGGTGTGATCCGAACAAAATGCCACGACTGTCCATTACCCACAGGTGTCTTCAAGTCACTTCTGACTTTGCTCAGTTATGCTGTAATTCCCTTGATATATTATTGGACGGTAATTGGATGGGGAGTTGCCATGACTCAGAGAGGCCAGAACATGAATCAAGTTGGACAGAGCATATCTTTGTACCCAATGACACCTGAGAGGTCATTGCTTTTCAAGTCCGTAGGCATGGTATTCATTTTGATGGGTTATGACAGTGCTACTGTTTTTAGTGTGATGCCATTATGACTGATATTTTGTTTCCCTGTGCTGGATCCTAACACCCCCACAGCTTGTAGGATATAAATTGTACCATGACAATGTTCAAAATGAGACTTAACAAAAAATCAATAAGGTTTTTAAGTAGTTTTAATGATTATTATTTCCATTTTAATAGACAATCAACTGCAAAGTTGTTTCAAGGTTAAAAGTAGCTGATATACTCTTGCTTAGCC
>JAPMNP010436955.1:0-11673 GCA_029874935.1 Atherina boyeri | reverse complement strand
TCAAGACAATCAAAGGGTATAGCTATATAATCTACAACCGCCTTCCCTTTGGTAGAAATAGAGGAAAAGTTGTCATATAAGTGTGATATTGGAATGATGCGATACAGGATGATGAGAAGTTTTAGGAGACATATGATGCGTACTTAATTCATTTTCATAAATGTAATAGCGGCGTGTTGTTTTTAAATGTATGCAAAACTGCAAAAAAACTTGGCATGTAGATGTCAGGGAGTTGAAAAAGTCAACCAAGTCAATGTAAAAACCATGATATCATTCCACCCACTGACGCCTTAAATCGTAAGAGATTTTACAGCATACTGTAAAGTGAATGACAGGTATAGTCATTACCTTTTGGGGTCAAATGCCTCAGCTCCTCCTTTGGAGCCTCCTCCCGGAGTCCTCCAGGCCAACCTTTCAATGTACTCATCTGCATCAAAGGGCTCCTAGAGGGGAATAGAAAAGCAATAGGTGGAGAAATGATACTCCACCATGCAACGCTAACGAGTAAAATTTTGCTATGAAAAAACAACTATGCAATCTGATTGAACGTTGCATTGAAAATATGCGTGTTGCTATTGCTGCACATTCAGAAACATTGCCATTTCCCCTACTACGCAAACGTATCTAAATAAAATGTTTTCTTTCCTTTTTCAATTTTCCTTCATATTAAGCCAAGATGCTCCCAACTGTCCGAGTAGTTGCGGACATTCACTTACAGACTATGAGAATAAATAAGGTCAGGAACCATTATCCAAACGTTAGTGATAGTTAGCCACTTGCTATCCGGATAGCTAAGTCAGCTTGCAACAGTCATTTTACCTCGAACAGCTGAGCGGTTGTCGCCATTTTCAGGATTCAGCTGGTGGCGCTGTGAAATGTAATTTTAAGGAAGAGCAACCAAAAGTCAGCAATAAAGCCGACCTGAGCATTGATCTGTTTTCGTACAGTTTTACCCTTTGTTGACAGCTAGCTTGTTAGTAATGCAGCTTCCTGTATGAGACAGAAGGGTGGGGACAGCTGCTTGAAAGTGCGCAAGCGCATAGGTCGGCTGATTGGCCGTAAATGTCACATGAGAGAACAGCCGGAAGTAGGTCGTTGTTTCTGTGATAGTCATACAGTGAGTGAAGAACATTAAAAACGACAAGATATTAATATTAATAATGTGGACACCGAATTGTGCATATTTTTTAAGGTCTCTGTAATAGCCGGATAAATGAGTTTACGTGCTTTGTGGATAATTTCTCACGAAAAAGGAGAAAATGTGTCCATACGCTTTTCAAGGTTTGTAACTGACATGTAATTGTTCCTATTGATACATTTCTTGTTTATATTGATAATAAGTACCAGGTCAGCAAGTTAATATTACAACATCTTTAATATCACACTGCTTTCAGTCTGTGTTTTGCAATGTTTTGTGCCCCACCCCCCACAGGAGGTTTCCTACAGTTGAACACCGTGCAAAGAGCTTGGCAGGCTCCTCATATGTAGCAATCCCAGAAGAAAGCACTGTCCTGCAGCTCCTGCTCACTGAGCTGGGACTTTCAGACTCAAGCAAGTCTTATGTAGCTCTCAGAGATGATTGCCTTTACCGCCCACGGTCACCAGCCCTGGAGCTGCGTGTTGATGGTTCTGGAAAAGGAACACTTTGGCCAATGTTGGCCATCTCTCAAGGACCCCTCATCCTAGCTTGCCTAGCATTAGTGGATGTCCCTCCTGAGCCTCGGCCACCTCTTGCCACCCTGATGTCAGTCTCACAAGGGCTCACGCTCCTTGGAGGACTGCAGACTTTTCTCCTTGGCTCAGGGAGTAAGCCTGATAATGAGGGGCTAGTTTCTCGTCTGGCAATGTTGCCCTCTGTCCTCCTGCAGGTTTGTCCTCTTGGTACACCCCTTGATGTGCCAGTAGCTGGGGCCTCTGCTACACCCTCTGTGCCCACACCTGCTGGCACCCAAAAACAGCCAGCCTGGAAGACAGGCCTACACCGGGGCCGAGCCGTTGTAAACGTAGCACTAGTAGAAACTGTACGCTCCATGCAGTACGGTAATCAGAGCAGACAGGACTTGTGGGATGTTTATGGCACAGTGACCTGCAAAGTAAGTGCATAATGTAAAAGGAAGCAATTCATATTTTGTTTTGCTTGCTCCCTTTTCATAATTTTGTCATTCTGTCAACAGTGTGAAGTAGAGGGGTTGCTTCCAAATGTGACGGTTACCCTTTCACTGCCGCCAAATGGTTCTCCACTGCAGGACATCCTTGTCCATCCTTGTGTCACCTCTGTGGATTCCAGTGTTCTGACTTCTAGCAGTGTGGATAATAATGATGGTTCAGCTTTCTCTGGACCTTATAAGTTCCCATTCTCCCCTCCTCTGGAGCCTTTCAGACTATGCAGCTATACTTCTCAGGTGCACATCTGAATACAATTCCAAGCAGTTTATTAATCACATCCATAAATGTTAGTTTTGAAAAGAATGCTTGTTAAAATTTTCCATCAGGTCCCCGTTCCCCCCATCCTGGGTTCTTATCAACTTAAGGAAGAGGAAAATCAGCTGCGTGTGTCGGTAGCCCTCAAACTTCATGAGAGTGTGAAGAACAGCTTTGAGTACTGTGAGGCAAGATTGCCATTCTTCAACAGGTACAGATCACAATAAGACAAAGTTGTTTAATGCCTTTTGCATTGTGCCAGTAGAATGTGACTCAGTCCCTCTGGTTAGAGCTGTTTTTACTGGTGATTGTTTAATTTTTTCTTTTGTTTAAGGCACATACAGATTTTTAGAGATAAGGAGACTGACAATGATAAATATAACTTTAAGAGATACTTTTAATGCAGCATGACCAGAAATCTTGGGTGTCACATTTTTAGATCACACTTACATAAGCCTGGCATTCATGATTAACCTGTGTCAACATCAGTGGACTTGTCATATTTGATAGTGTTGCATCTTTTCGTTCAAACCTATCTGCTAATGATACATCCTTCTTCTCAATGATTCAGTGGAAAACTAGTGGAAAACCTGGGCTGGTGTGCTGAATAGCACCATAGGTCCAACAGTCCAGTTGGGTAAAAAAAAATACACTGGTGGCTGAATTATTTTGAATCCATTTATTTTACTGAGAATAACTTGGAAAAAGAAAGAAGAAATATGAATTATTAAAAAAATCTGTTAGCCTTTTTTCAAACAATTTCTAAATCGTTTGCATCAGGAAACATTAAATGCATATAGCTCTGTAATACATTATACTGTAGTATTATAACTATACTATAAATTGTATTGTAGATTAGTAATCAGATTACTTAAAAATGCTCAGAGTAAAATCATAAATGTTTTTGAAAGCACATTTCCCAGTAAATTTTTGTTTTCTGTCAATACAGAGCCCTGTCAATTACTTCAAACTGCAGTTGTCTCTACAGACCACCAGCACTGATCTTTGCACAGTGTGCCAAGTAATTTGTGTAAACAAACCATCCAACTGCCAAGTGATGCTGTAAATTCCTCCTACACAAAATGCAGAAATGTCCCAAAATCATAAACTTACAAAATAACTGTTTTACCTTTTGACTATGTGCTGGTAATTCCAGTGTGAAGTTCTCACATGGGCTTCGAAGGGTCAGCGATTACAAAACTGCTAACAATTTGGGAAAAAAATCCAAGTTTTCAGTGTCATATCCCTCATCACCAGCAACTCTTTTTTACAGTTTTCAGTACAACTCTCACTGTGTGTTTTAATCCATTCTCTTCAACAACAGACCATTTGCACATTAAATTAAATATGCTGCACTTTTCAACATTGTTTTAAAACATATTTACATCTATGTGTCTTGTGAAGGGATCAAATGAGTGTTGTGGATGTGAAGGTGAGCGCTGGACAATTGGATGTGTCGAAGGAAAAGAATCTGCTGGTTTGGGCTCTGGGTATTTATTGCATCTCTTAACATCAGTCACAATACATCACTTTCACTCCAGCTGTACATTTGTTAAAGAAACTAATAATTTATTCTTACTAACACACAGGACAAAAGTTTCCCAAGTCTCGTGAAGTTACGATGGAGGGCAAGATCATTTTTTCTGGCCCAACACGGGGACCTTCTGACCCGCTCTGCACAGAACTTACTGCTTACATTAAGGTGTCATTAATCATTGTGTGTATTAATAATCGGATTAAACCATAACATCTAAAAACCTCTCTGAAGTGATAAAAAAAATTAATGTTTTCTTTACAGTTGTACTTCAAAGTGCCTGACATGACGTTGTCTGGCTGCTGCGTTGACCAGCATTCAGTGCAAGTTTATTCATCTGCCAAACCACGAATAGTAACATGTGAGTTTACAGTCGAGTTTATCAAAATCCCTCTTGCATATACTGTGTCTTATGTGCAACTGAAAATATTCTCTCTGTCTAATCCTCAGCCCGAGAACTTCAATCCAAAGAGTATTTCATATGGAATTCAACAGGTAACGCTCCGGTTTCCTCTGGGCAGATGATGATGTAGCATGGATGCATAAGGAGAAGCTCGGGGAAAAGGTGCACCGTGCATTACGACAATTAATGAGAAAATGCCAGTCTCCTGACCTAATAATATGAGAAGACTGAACCACATCATATGTTATGGATTATAATGACGGCTTCACAGTTTGTAAAGTTTGTCTGACAGATTGAATCAATTATGTTGATGGTTAAAAAGATGCACACCTCTGTAGTCCAGCTACCCCCCACCCCACCCCAACCTTCACCCTCCCACAAATTTGCAGACACAAGAGCCACCCCTCGCTCTGACAGTCCCACTTGAGTGACTCTCCATCATCCGGATAATTAGCAGCTGGGGCCTTGTCATCAGCTGTTGTGCGCCCAGAAGAGAGGGGCGGTTGGCCTGTGAAAGGCCAGGCTGCTCTGGCCAGTGTTTTGGCTACAAAAGGCTTCTCTTTAGAGCTGGCAGGAGTCCTTACCCACACCAATCACTTGCCCCCACTTCTTTTGACCCCGGTCCTCAGCCTGTCAACTAGTGGCTCATTCAAACGCACAACCTCTCCAATCAGACTGATTGGAGCGCTGACCCTCTGGCCCTCTAAGACTTAAAAGCAGCCGGTCCCTTTAAGTGAACAGGACTTGCCTAATTGGTGAAAAAGTCACAAGGATGGTAAAGGTAGATTTGCCATCTGAGGTTATAGATGTTCTTTTACACAATTAATGTAGAATTTGAAGTAGGATTTGACCTTTATTTATGTAGCACAATGATTTTGGAAGACCTCTTGATAATGAGTCACTAAAACATTAGCAGAACTTCATTTGGTTCCAGGTGCTCTCTGCAATTCACTATTATGTTACTGGAGTTACACATGCTACTACCACTTAGTGTTTTAAGTTGAATGACTAACTAGCTGATGAAGGGTTAAATCAAAGGAGATTGTACCCCACTATTCCACAGCAGCCAGACTCCTCTGAGTGGCCTCATTGTCTGCCATTGGCCTCTTGTGCCCCTTGCTGGTCCAAATGCTACATTCTCACGTGGATTTCCACTCAGAAGGCTGACCATGACCAATCCTCTGTCAATTGGAACCAATTGCTCACACGGCATCCTTCACCTTCTTTTTATGTAGCAGTACGGAATGGCAGACACCAAGACCTCTCTGCTCTCCCCCTCCACGATGATTTGGCTTTAAGGCCCAGTGTGTGTGGCTAGCGAACTGGAAAAGGAGAATTTTTTTTTTTTTTTTTGAAGAGTTGGGCCGCTTTAAATCTCCTCAGTGTCGCAATATGTGGTCAGTCTGGCTCCTTAAGTCTGCAGTCAGTGGCCTCTCACTGGCAGACTTTGCTTTGTTGATTGAATAGCTTGCTAAGTAGATCGCTTTAATGTGCTGTTCTGCCTTAGTGCCTTCAGTCTAAATTGTTGGGTAGTTGATTGTGTTGTTTCTCATGATCTTTCATTTATTTCTGTTTACTTTTGTACCCATTCATGCATGAAATGTATCATCATTTTTACTACATTTATGAGATTAAAAAATCAAATGGGTCAACATGAAGCTGTGAAAACAAAGTATTACGATGTGTTACAAATCATTTTAAAATGTTGTGAAGTTGCATAGCCATAAGTCTTTTTATACAAAAAGGTTTTTCCATGCTCAAACATTACACTACCGCTGTTATCCACTTAACTGTGAACATTTACTTCACTATGTTCCTCAGCCCAATAATGACACCCAGTGGCAGAGAACAATAGAAGCTTATGTTAGATTCTTTTGATTTCTTGAATACATCATTGTACACATTTCTCATATTGAAGAAGTTCAACTCCAACACTGCCAGATTATCTCTGCTGATTTAAGTCCCCCTGCTGTGTGATGTGATCTCATCATTATTCTTCAAACTCACCATGCCGGAGGACCAGGCTTATGTCAGCCTCAGTGGCCACAGGTGTTTGGTAGGAGTCCAGTTCCTCTCAGAGTCTCTTAAGTCTGCTAAGAGCTGGCCTCAGGAAGCCTACTTCAAGAATGACAGTCCAATTAACAATCTTCTGTTTTCAGTCTGATTATTCTTCAAGGGGCTGTTGTTTGGTTTCAGATTACAGGATTTGATCATTGAAAGGAGTCTTCTTTGTTAATTTCTCCACTGATTTTTTTTATAGTAGTCCAGCATCTTTGAATTTAGATCATTTGAACTAATTATAAAATGTATTTTTGGACATTTGTTCTCTTCATTGATGGAAGGTTGAAATTGGTTTCTCATTCAGTGAGTCTGTGGATGTGCACCTTTTCCCCCTAGAGGGCACCATAAACCCAGACAAGAAAAGAAATATTCTCAACATCAAGAGTTTTAATTATGTTGCATATTTACTTCTCTGTAGTGTTTTAAATGATCTAACAGGTAAAATTATATTCCACATGATTGCATCTCTTTTTATTACAATTTTTTGTGTAGAAAATGACCAAAAAATGCAGCGTAAGATCAATGAGCATAATCATTTCTCTTAATCTTTCATTTAATAAAATTGCCATCTAAGATGGTTCAAACTTTCATGGTAATTAATTTGATTTATCTGGCCCTAAGTTTCAGCTCTGTTCTGATCCAGATTACCCAACACAGTGTTCTTACTTCAGCTTACGGTCCAAAATCCCTCTCGTACCTCTTATCCTCCCTGTTTGGCAGCTTCATACAGACTCGCACCACAACTTGCCACCTCTTAGTACTTTTCTGTTTTCCATTTGTTTATTGTCTCGAAGCATTCTTCATACATGTTTGTGCCTCGAGCTCAGTCCCTTTTAAATCATATGAACTGTTTGCAGGGCTTGTGACACTGTCTCCTTTCACTTAAGGGAGGAGACATTATGGCCTCAGAATGTCTGGTCCAACTGTGTGTTTGCATCCTTGCCCCAGAGGACATTTCTTCCTGTAGGTCTTTTCATGTTTTGGTATCCTTTCTGCATTTGGATGTCCAGCTAGAAGGTCAAATGAAAAGAACAAACAACTTTTTAATCAGTTATTCTTTTAGTTTGTTTCAGATTGATGTGCCATATGACAAAATGATCATTTAAGGACTCACCATGAACTGTGGAGAACTTTATGTGTTTTGTTTTCTCTGTCTGATCTGAGATGCACTTGTTAATGATGAGTGTATTGATCTAGAGCAACCTGCGCCTCCAGAGCCTCTACCTGTCATAGTGCCACAAAAGGCCAGTGGTGGAAAGTAACTGACTTTACATTAATGAGTGAATTTGGCACAGTAATGTAAAATTAGCCACGATTTTACAGCTTTTTTATGACAAATTTGTTTGCGTGTGATATCTGATATACAGTATCTCAAGCCAGTACAGTAAGACTTGAGACCACCTTCATTCTTTCAAAGCATATTTTTCCTCCAAGGATACAGACTTTTTTTTGTGATTTTCTAAAGTGACATTCTCCTTTGGACACTGGCTTCTTTTTCACTTTTTTTAGCCTAGCGGTTTGACCATTTTCAGAGAAATATGTTTGTTTATTGTGCCACCTATGCATGTTTGAAGCATAATAAGCACCTAACTCAAGGGATGAACCATGTGCCTACTGTCTGTCCTCTTATCACAAACCCACAAGTTTTATTTAAACTTTATGATTTATGACAGTGGTTCCCAACTTTTGGGTCCTTAGACCTCCAAGGGGGTCCCCCAAAGAGCCCAGGGGGCCCCAGAGGATTTGACTGTTCAGAGCTAGTGTGATTTAAATGAAGACTATGTCCACACAGAGACTAGTTTAGGTGTATTCGCTTAAGTATTTTATGGGTGTTTCATTCACATGGAAACAGTGTTTTGGGAGACCAAAAATACTAACAATGTAACATAAAACCAAGCATGGTTTCAACAAGGGGTGGGTTGGGGATCCCCAGCTTCTTTGTTGGATGAAGGGGATCCTCAGGGAAAATAGGTTGGGAACCACTGATTTATGGGACCAACTGATGGAGCAAATATTTATGGTAATAAATGGATATATAGCAAACATTTCCATAAAACAAATAATTGGACAGTCAAGACTTTGCTTTTCATTTGTGTCTGCACCTTTCTTTTCTGTTTATCCTGAAAATAGAACCTTCTGAGAGCCAGTCACCCTTCTTTCCACTCCAGCAGCACTTTAATCAGATCCGCTGGGACAGGGAGGGAAGGGCTCGTACCCACAGCTAACAGCTGCCTCACTCCCCTTTGCCTTTTCCACCCCCTTTTAAAGCCCAGCAACATACTTTTTAGATGTAAAAATGTGCTATCTGAATTATTGATGTTGTAGATGCACTTCACCTCTTCCATGGTTTGTCAAAATGCTTTACCTGAGTTGTCGTGTTGGTGCCTGTCTGACCGAATGTAAAAAGCTGCTGGACATCCCCATCTCTGCAGTTCCTGCCCTATCACACACCAACATTCTTCAGTGGGTTTTGAGACAGCATTCAGGTGAAGTGGGGATAATCGGCAAGAGTATTTCTTTTTTATTTTCCTTTTTTTTACATTATGATTAGCAGTGCTCATGTGCAGTGGTAAAAAGAGATAATCCGTTATTTATTCACTCACAATCTACATTAAAACACAGACCGAAAGAAAAAGAAAACAGCAGAAGCAAGAGGAAATAAGGCACAGACTTACCTGAGAGTGGGGAAAGAGTTATTTCCTCTTTCTCTGCAGGCAAGGTTCTTTTTGTCCATCCCAGAGATCCTGATGGATGCTCCACATTTAGTGGCAGAGCAGGGAGGGTCCATTCTGGTTTGGGTGTCTGTTCCTTTTCTTGGAAACTATTACTGGGAGATACTTTACACAGTCTGGGTCTGGAGTCTGTAGAACCCATTGGCTTGGTCCTCGTCAATGACCGACAAGTTAGTTTAGCTTTTAAAGTTGAACATCCATCATAAGAATCTTCCCATTGATTTATTTATATATACACTTTTTTTTGGTCTTCTTGTCACATGTAGGCTGTCGGTGCAGGTCCAGTTATATTTCTAACATATACATTTTAAATCCTTTTGTATTTTTGGCCTCTCATATAAAAACATGACAAACTTGAAATTAACTCAATTTGATCCGAGTGCTTCCTGACAAACCTGGTTCTCACTTCTCCAAGCAAACGTGATGTTTGTCCCGAAGCATCGCTCTCTGGTGACAAAGTAGCCTACTAAAGAAGTAAAATCCGAAAAACAATTTTGGTAGTGGTTTAAAGAATAGCTGCGTACTCAATCCCTGTGTTCATACTTGAATCTGTCAGTATGATGAGCTGGGTTTCTATGGCAACCCTCCCTGCTGGTTACTCTGTAACTCATAAGTTAATGCTTCAAAGGACTTGTTATTTTCCTTCACCCTGTTCGCTTTATGAAAGCCCAGAGGGGTGCAGATTCATTGGGAAGTTGTTAGCTTGCTGTGAAATAAGACTCCTGTAATGTTAAAAGCACAAGGTAGATTAACACTGTTACAGCTGTGGGTGAAGATAGTTGGAATGTCTGTCAGTAAGGACTTTGGTGACTGAAAAAAGATGTTATGATTGTTTCTTAGATGGATTATTGTCCAGTTTTACCAGCAGCGTACAGTAAGTTAATGCTGCCCAAAGACGAAGTCCCTGCACCAGCATGAGGTTGATATAGTTTTGGGGATTCTACTGAAAAAACTTTTATAGTGGAATTGGACTTTGGATTCCCAAAAGTTGTATTTAGGACTATTTCTGGAAAATGTCCTCAGGATAGATTAAAATGGTAAACTTTGAGCCTGCATACTAAAAATCTACATATCATCACAATAGAATACTGATAGAGGTACAAGAGGGAAGAAAAAACTTGCACTTAAAAACAAAGGGATTCATGCATTTTAGGGATGTTTTCTGCTAAAGATAGCAAGGCAGGATTCCTATCAATGCAAGACTGTAATGACTGATGATTTGACACACAATAAGCCGATCATATGTCAATGTTTCCATATGTTTCCCCAACAAGATATGTGAGGAAAGCAAGGCAACAGACTCAATGCAAGAATTCATCCCATTCACAGACCGTTGCTCCTTGATTTTAGGCTCTTTAATAATCACCGAATCCTGTAGCAGATTTTTTTTTTCCCTGGATTCATTCTTATTTCAAAGTAATTTTATTATTTCGTCTGGCCCGGGGCTAAGTAATAAATGTAAATACATATTTGTTGCTGTGGCTAAAGCATCATTTAACTTCCCCTATCTAAGGCCCCTCTGATTAATGTATCTTATCAGCATCCAGCTGGGGTGCAAGTGGTAATTATGAAATTGAGGTTTGAACATAAAAATCCTCTACTTATTCTACCTCATTTATTTTAGTATGCTGAAATGCCACCACAACTGTTTAGCTGAAACTGTCATCTCAGCAAATGGCTCATTAGAGGTCTCAAGTCACTGACTGCACATCACCATGATGCTAGAGTAGTATAGCTCTTGGGAGTCATTGTTTATGTATATGAGAGAGATAGACAGTGATTTAGAAAGACAGATATTATTCCACCTGCTCCCGCAACATATTAGTAACAATATTTAGAACCACAAGTAATTTTGTCACAATGTGATATGAGTGTTATTCTCTGCAGGCAAACATATCCTCAGTCTTTGACATCCATGTATTTTCACCATTGCTTGTGTGTGTCTTTTAAAGAGTATAGATTATAGTGTTTTAGTGTTTGTGTGTGTATCACTAAATGAAAAGGAAAGATCATCTGTTAAAGTCACTGCTACTTAATCTGTGCCATGCTCTTTAGAGATTACTAATACTGTATGAATCAGAACACGTACATCTGCCAAAAAATACTTGGCACTGATACAAAAGCTCTATGAGCAACAATTTGGCTCTTTTAAGCACATTCAAACCCAATAGTTCAAGTAAATGACACTTTAAAACCTTTCAGTCCGCATGGTTAAAAACTGTTCTTGTTTCCCTGTCTGTTGTAAAGTGGTGAGGTACAGCTCATGGAAGTAACCGAAAGTAACTAAGCGAAATAGTAACTAACAGAAAATATATATTTGTTTGGATGAAGGCAAAATTTGTATTTTTTCCTGCAATCCAGCATGCCTTTATTTTGTGTGCCTGGTTCATTTAATTTGTTTACCCAAGAAAGGGGGACTCTCTTGGCTAAACAAGTGTGTCATGCAGATATATTATAACAGTTTCAGTTTCAATGTAAGCCTTAATATTTTCTTCAAACTTCAAGCTTTATTTATTTATATA
>JAPMNP010433240.1:0-11934 GCA_029874935.1 Atherina boyeri | reverse complement strand
TTTAAATCTATAAAGATACCTACTGTGTAGTCTTTGTTGTCGATTGCTGTGGCTATTTGTTCTGTGAGATCCATGACTGCCATTGATGTAGAATGATTAGCTCGAAAGCCATATTGGTGTTTACTTAATAAATTATAAAGTCATCCAATCTAGTGACAAAGAGTTTTTCTAATATTTTTGAAAATTGAGGAAGTAATGAAATGGGTCTATAATTTGTAAAGGAGTGTAGTACATCTCCATTCTTATAAATAAATAGGTATGACCTTAGCTATCTTCATTTGAGTTGGAAATATACCAGTCTGCAACGACTGATTAAATAAATTAAATAATGTGAAGTGATACAGCCGTTGTGGGATTCTAAAAAGTAAATAAACTAGAAAACTATGATAGATTAGATAGATATTAACTCAATTTTATAAGTGATGACAAACATGTAGTTATTGTGGTATTTATACATTTTTGATGTATTTTACTGTTAATTTCAGTTTGAGTCCTACAGTTTTCTATATATATATAAAAAAATTCTTTAGCGTAGCCTGCTTTGAAAGTGATCCTGTAAACACATTGTTTTTTGTACAAAGTATCGGTAGCCTACTAGCTTGAGTTTTACTTGGTAGGCTATCGGGTCGAAAAGAAAATCAATGGTATCGCACATCAATAAAAGAAAGTGCAGGTTCGCTAACACTGTAGACCTAGCCATTCTGTAAACAAAATTAAGAGAAAAACACCGTCACTTTTTCTGAAGAAGGGCATGCTCGACCGTTTGGGAACTATATGCTTTAAATATACAACTTATACCACCCCTTAGTATTGAAATTTAAGTAATTCATATGAAACAATGACGGAGCTCGTGGCTCATGCACCTACCAGGGAGACTAGAAAGTTCGACAGCTGCAACCCTTTCTTCTACTGTCTTTGCTGCTACCCCCCGGGGTTCACGACCCCAATTCACAGGGGTGCTGCATTTAATTACAACCGTGTTGTATGGTGAGTTTTTATGGCAAGATCACATTAACTCTTAACTCCATAACACGTACTGTACAGGTCCTTGACAAGGCGCGGTTACTGTATGTGCCACTTGTAAAGATTTTGTAGGCCTACACACTCTCCTGTTACTGGAGCCCTAATGGATGATAATGCAAACTGGTTCCTTATTTTAAAATAGCTGTTTCTTTTTTAGATTACTTTTATTTGAAATTATAATATCCTCTTTTATTTTAAATGCTTAATTTTGTTTTTCAATCAGAGCATAAAGGGACTCACACTAAAGTTCTGTCACCTTTTGATGAGTCACCTGATAAAAACCCAGTTGTGCGATCTGTGATCCTCAAGTTGCTCCTAAAGTTCAGGTAGGTAAACGAAATGCTTCACAATATAAATGCTGATATGAATGGTCATAAATTAACCACATTATCTGAGAGATAGGTGTTATCCTGGTAGATATGCCAAGAAGTTTTTTGTCTTTTTATAACTTTTGTTAGGCCAAAACAAAAGATTTGACTATAGACAAGTGTACAGATTCATGATCCTCATCTTTACCTGCAGAGATCTTCTGCCTGGCATCCAGTTGACAATTAACATCCCTCTTTCAGCTTTGATGAAGTCGAAGAATATCTGCAGGAGCATTTGACAGCAGTAGAAAACAGCAGATTTGTGGATGAAGAGGATAAAGCACAACTTTATGCCTTACACATCAACTGCTTGGAAGTAAGATCATTTCAGTTTTGTTTTGGACTCACAACAACAGCAACAAAAAAACCCTAAAAGAAACATTTTGTTATTTATTTTACCACAAAAAAAATGCTGTTTTCAGCGTCTTTCTTTTTTTTCTTTTTTGATCAAGTGCAAGTTTGTGTGTAATGTGACAGCAGGTTAAGCTAGCAGGAATTAATCATCATTTAAGACAGCATTTACTCGGTAGTGTAAGAATTGGACAGGAAGGGTTCTGCAGAAGTAGACAGCAGATACACCAAATGTCTCTGATGTTGGTCTGTGATAACTCCTTATTGGTCCATTGGATTGACAGTGAAATGACTGTCTTTGCAGGACTCAATGTGGGAAAAGATGTCTCTGGAGGGCAACAAGGTTGCAGATCTTCAATTGTACAACCAAGAAACACAATTCCTTCGTGACAATTTGACTGAAGTTGCAGCAGTTCCGTCGACAGTCTCTATTCAACACTTGCAACACATCGCCCGACTGCGCCTCACTCTCACCATCGCTGCCCAGCTCATTAGTGACAAGTGCTCTGGTGAGATAACTTGATTAATTAAAACAGTTTGCACTGCATTTCAACAAAAAAGGACACGTATCGAACTGCATTACTATTTCAGACATCAGTGTTCCAGATGGAGCAGATGACTTTCTCAACATGGTGATTAAACTCTGTGAGGACGGTGGCAACGACTGGTACCGTGTTTATCTGATTCGCAAGATCAGTGAATGGCAGAGTGTAGAGTTTGTCCAGACACTGGCTAAACAACCGGAGTTCAGCTGGCTTTTTCCTGAAGAGATCAAGATGCAGGTACACAACCTTCCATTAGGAAGTCTATCACCAAAACTCTTTAAACAAGGGGATGGCCCCAGAAATTGGGTCCATCCCCTAGTTTAAAATGTTTAAAATCAGTTATTGCCTTCAGATATCTTCCAGAGATTAATTTTATATGAATACATTCAGCATAATTATGCCATTTTTGCACCTCAAACCACACTCATGTTCCAAGCAGAACAACGATGGAGTCCAGATGGACCGGTATCTTGTGTATGGAGAGGAATACAAAGCAGTCAGGGATGCAGTTGCCAAGGCAGTTATGGATGGCAATGTTGACCAAATAGAAGAAGCATGCGAGGTATTTCTTTGCTGTTGCATGTACCATCTTTCAAATCTTTGACCATCCTATTCCTTTCATAACTTTTTAACAAGACCCACATTGTATATGGATCGCTTGAATTAATTTCGTAAATCTTTATCACTTGTTTCTTTGATAAAACCTGGGACACATTTTGTTTTCTTAAAACTAAAACCAGATGTATGCTAATGAATTTTTTTCTGTTTTTGATGGATTTAGAGATGCAAAACCTCACCAAGGAATCGGACCGTATTTATCCTCCTGGCTCTTTTCCGAGAGGTTACAACTCTTTATAGATTTGCAGGTCTTCAACCCACTCCGGAGGTATGACCATTTATCAAATATACCTGTGTTGAATGTGAGTTATATATTATGACTGTTTAGGAGATGAGAAATTCCAGCCAAGAGTTCGCTGGGAAATTACTGATCTCATGGTGACAAAGTCAGATTTGGATTTTATTCATAAACTGAAATATTACTGTGAGGGAATAGCTAGCTGAGATCAGTTATCCTCAAATATTCAAAAAGTTTTATTTGTCATATGCACAGTATATCTATGTATCTGAGCAATGAAATGCTTAAAACAAGGCAGGGAGGTAACTCCAAAGAAGAAAAAAGACCTTATGAATAATCAGGTATTGCACAAGAACAACACACAAGAAAAACAACAGTGGTTCCAAAAATATATGTGCAACTGTATCTATATATATGTGTGCAAATGACAGAGATTGTGCAAGTGGTGCAGTGCAATTGAACTTATGGTTTAGTAGTCTGATGCCTGTGGGGAAGAAACTGTTTATGAATCTGGTAGTCTGTGTGCGGATGCTCCGGTAGCAGCAGAAAAAAAGGGTCTTTCCTGAGGCAGCGAGTGTTGAAGTTGGTTTGCAGGGAGGGGAGGTGACAGCCAGTGATGCGCTCTGCTGTCTTCATCACTCGTCCCAGAGACTTTGCAGAGGAACTGCTGTACCAGGTGGTGATGGAGCCAGTCAGGGCACCCTCGATGATGCCCCTGTAGAAGGTGCAGAGTGCAGAGGTGCTCAGTCCAAATCTCTTCCTCAGGAGATACAGCGTTCTGTGTGAACTCTTTATAACAGCAGTGGTGTAGGTGATCCAGCAGAGGTCCTCACTGATGTGCACACCTTATATTATACAGTCAATGGGGCACATCAAGGAATTTGAAGGAGGTGACCCTTACCACCTCTGAACCCCCGATGGAAATGGGGGTACGATCTCTTCCCTTACGTTTCCTGAAGTCTAGGACCATCTTCTTGGTTTTGCAGACGTTGAGAGAGGTTATAGTCCTGGCGACATGACTCCAGGACCTCTTCCCTGTAGGCGCTCTCATCATTGTGAGTGATGAGACCAAGTATGGTGGCGTCGTCAACAAAGATAATTCAGTATGAAAGAAACTGCCTCCTTTGCAACCTGAAACATATCAAACATTTGTGTTTTCTGCATGATCACACCTTCTTCAAACTGAGATACTTTATTAGTTGTTGCCATCTTCAGGAATTTGGCAATGTCTTTAAGGTTGATATGTAAAGTAGTGTATTCAAGCTATGAAATGGCATGATGCTGATAAATCCTTATAACTTTTCAAAAGCAGGATGCATATAACCCATTTGTAAATATAATTTACTTATTTGGAAATATTCATCCATAAATTTAGGTCCTCTGGGTGCCACAAAATTAAAAAACAAAATAGATAAACACATGCTTGTATACTTGTCTGATGCTTTGGTGGAGGAAATGTGGTCAGTGCAGGAAAGTCAACACTCTTTACAACTGCCAATCTTAATGCTGTTGTGCATCGATTTTCATCTGATGTCATGTTGTCATTTGCTTTTTATTGGGGCTATAAAAGTTTTAGTTTATTGACTTTATTTGCTGATCTTGTTCTTCTCTGTAGCAATGCCAAGCCTTTGAAGACCTCATTGAGGGCTCAAGCTATCTGCATCAAAAAGAAGTGAAAGACTTTGCCTCAGCCTTGGTTCACAACAGATTGGGAGCCCTGACCATCCAACCTGGTCAAGCTGTTCTTGACAACACAGTCATTGAGCTGGTCGTCCATTTAGCAGCAGTACTTCTCGCTGGGAATCATCTCCTGCTGATGCCACTCAAGCAGCTTGGTCTGTCTCCTGAAAATATGAAGGTAAATATGTTTGGTATTTCCCCTCTCCTGACCATTTTCCCTGTCCTTGTACCATCGGCTCTCTTTCAGATGCCCCCCATAATGTTGTTTTTGCGTTGTTTTCAGATTTCAGTTTAAGGATTTTTATCTAAAAACAGAACTGAAGGGCTGACATTGAATTAGACATTTAAAGCCCTTTGTATAAATCAGACTGCTAACTTTACTCTGGATTTTAAACAGGAAAAAAAAAGTCTAACTGCAACAGTGTTAACCAATAAATGATTTAATGTGACCCAAATGCCACCTCCTACATTTTAATTCTATATCATTTGTTAGAGGGCTTTTATTCCCACAATGCCTGACGACATGGTGGCTATCGCACAAGCAGCCATACACCAGGACTACGGGCAACTCACCTGGTATGGTAAGTATTATTTTAGATTGGGTTTTTTATTATTATTATTCATTAAATTGCATTTTCAATGGCAGATGAACAATAGTTTTAGATAAGTTCTACTGCTCTGGGGCAACATTGTTGAGTGGTAATTTGGACTGTTCCCTCCCAACAAGAAGATTCCTCCATGTTTGCTTTTTCTCCCCGAGCTTGCATTAGTTCTCTCCAGGTACTCTTATTACCTCTCAGTTCAAACATAATCTACACCCATCCAAAGAGTGTGTGAGGGTGAATAGTTTTTTGCATTGTCTGTCTCTGTCTCTATTTTGGTCCAGTGATGGACCGATGATCCTTCCAGGGTGGACCCCATCTCTTACCCAAGTTTGCATCATTACGCATATCTAAGGAGTCAAGAAAAAACCTTGTGTGTGTCTTGTTACAATAATTGAGGGAATTAATATAATTTGATCTGCTTTGTTGTTTTCCACAGAGTGTCGAAACAATCATCCATGCTTTGTTGACGAGGTAAGTCATTTTATCTTAGTCCTATTAATTCATTTTCAGTGAATCGACAGTAAGCAGTGAATGATACTGTTATCCTCTTCTGCAGTGTGGCCTGCCCATGGAGAGAGGTCGATGTCTGGAGTGTGGCGAGGAAGTTGGGGGGGAACATCACAGAGCCTTGGGTGGATTCACACCAATTCAGTTACAGCAGTGGGTGTCATTAGCTCCCAAGCACAGCCGCAATCTCAAAACTTTCTTTATTGTCACAATCGGACTTCTTTCTGTTAAGCTGAATTTTTTGGGAGTTTTGGGAGGGAGGCAATACAGAGACTTTTGTGCTATAAGTTACACCAGATTTTTAACAGATCAAAAACTGTGTGAATGTTATGTAATGTGTGATTTCATAACATAGACAGCATCTTTTTTTCATATTCATGTCTCCTCTGTGACCATATGTATTTGTTACAGTGGGCTGCATGTGTACTCATCGCAACCTTTGTAATGGGTTTATTTTACAAAATATTGTATAGTTACATTTTAAAAATCCCTCTCATCTTATTAACTTTCATTTGCTGATCTGCTGTTTTAGGGATCGAACAAGACCTGGCCATATCCTAGGAGACCCTGAGCGGAGAAACAACCCAGATACCCTGGACACCAAAAATATGTCTCTTACTCCATTCACTTTGGTCAGGTTGATTACCCATTTGGCCATGTATCTTGGAGCTTCAGAGAACTATGAGGTCAGCTGAAAAGAAATACCCTTTTATCTGTTGTTTGGGAGAATTTTTTTTTTCTTTTTCCCCCTAAGGGATAAAGCGCTTTCCACACAATAACATGTTGATATGAGGATAAATGGCCATTGTTAAGGATGACTTTCCATGGAGTTACTGTTAACTTGACCTCTAATAATTTTGCTTGTTCATTCAAATCTAATGGTAGCATCTTATTTTAGTCTGTCCAGCAGATTATTCAACCACCGGTGGAGAATGTTTGTTTATTCCTCAATTTACACATAACAAAGGATCTGGATCAGCTGACACAGGCATTGGGAAAAGGAGCAGATGACACCATTACAACTGTTCACTTGGTACTCAGATTCCTGCAAGAGCCACTGCAAGTCAATCACTGTAGGTAGACAATTAGTCACAAGCCACTCTGAGATTACAGATTTTGAAGAGGCTGCACAGTACTTCATCTATTTTGTGTACAATGATAAACATATGATAAGAGTGTTGAATATACACTAATGAATGACTACTGTGAAATTTGCCAGAAACATTGACACAATCATGTACATATTTGGGTTTTCTATTCTTAGAACCATGTGTTTATATATTGTCAAAGCATTTGATGTATTTCTAATATATGTATTTTTAATTGACTTTGTCTAGCCAACATAGATCATTACCTTTCAACAAAAGCATCCAGAAACAACTGGGAAACTGCTGTGGCTGTAGATGGTATTACACCAAAGTTAAAGGTAAATACTTACTTTTTTTGTCATTTTGCTATTACAATTTACATCTAGACCTTTATTATATTTGAAAAAAACATAGAACACTCCTTACTGTACCATAAGGTTTCTTGTATAACCATCACCACAAAAGCAGTTTTCATTTAGAGGATTTACAATGTATACCTGTACTGTAGGATTTGATAACAAGAAACCGTTACTTTTTTATTGCCTTAATGCTCAAAGTTTTATTTCCATTTTTTCTCTGTACTGATGATATTTCTGTTTTTTGTTTAACATGAAATGTAACTACTGGTACAATATTTTTTATTTGACAAGGACCTTGATCAACCTCTACAAGAAGTAAAACACAACATCAGATCCGACTCACGTGTAACTTCAAACTCCATCATGAGGATGGTCTTGAATGACGATTGTACTTTCCTGACATCACTGCAGCAAGGCTCTAAAGTCCACAATTCAGCCGTGTGGAGCTGCAGGGAGAGGCTCTCTTTGCTCAGCCTCACACACACTGTAGAGCATAATGATCAAAAGGAGGAGCTGCGACTGCTCTGGAAGTTCCTGCAGAAGGTAAAAGCATACAAAGGGCAAACATTTGTGACAAAAGGGCTTCGAATTTACCTTTGAACCCAGCAGTTTGATCTGGAGCAAAACAACTTGATGATTACTTTCCAGAGTTTGTGAATTTTTCTCAGATATTTTTTTCTGATCATTAATTGGGGTCATATTTTGGATCAGATTTTGGACACTCCACAAGGAATTAACTTAAGGTCAAATGTCAACTTTGCCAGAAATAGGTTTTCATAACATTTTACAAGTGCATCAACTTTATTACCTGTATGAGCAAAAGAAATAAACTCTGACAGATTAGATGTCGCGGAATGACAAAAAAATGTAGACAACCACCAAACCTATTTCAAGCCAGTTAACCAAAGAGTGTGTGGAGTGTCAGGGAAGTTAGAGCTAGAGCACATGTCTGCCGTAGCTTTTCAGTATTTTCCATGTTGACAAGCAGTCTTTAGTGCTTAACTGAGCTAAATTAAAAATCACCAAAGGTATGATATAGGTATTTATGATGATAAGTGGGTTCACAATTGAGTAAATATGCATATCTGACACATACTTTGGGTTTTTCTTTTTCAGGAGAGAGAATTTCGTCAGATTAAGTTTCTACCAGATATTCTAATCCTGCAGAAACGTTTGTTGAGAAAGTACCAGAACGCATCCGAGCAAATAGTGGGTTCCATTGCAGAGTTCATTGAAAAACAAACAGGTACAGTTGCAACACCCACAGCAGTCATTAAAACCTGTTTTTTTTTAATAAATGTAAATATTAAATTGGCTAAATCCAATTTTAAAGACTCATGAGAGCCAAACTCTGTTCCAGAGCCCAGCATGGCTAAAAGCCCATCGCTAAAAACAAATTAAGCCTGACATGTTTCAGACACATTTTTTTCCTATGTCTTTGTTTGCTTGTTTTTTGGGTTTTTTTTTAAGTAGTAATATTTTCTGACTTTATTTCAGAAATGAGGACATGGTTTGAAAAACACATTGGCATTTTCCTCCAAACCTGGAATCTTCTTAGAGTGTCTGTAACCAGCAGTAAGTACGACATGTTTCAATTTGTCCCAACAAGATTCCATAACAAATGATTATTATTCAGTGGTTTTGTGCACAAAAAATGTAGCTGGTGAGAATGAGCTGGAATTTCAACCAAAGGGGCAAAATGGCATGGTTCTTTTTGTACAGTTGGAAAGAAAAACCTATTGAACACATACTTGTAATACTTTTTTTTCCAACAACAGATGAGATGAAAATTCCAGAGGAATTTTGCAGTGAGGATTTGGACCTGAATAGTGACCTGCAGTACCTCCTGCCCCGGCGGCTGGGTCCAGGGCTTTGTGCCACTGGACTGGTTAGCTATCTTGTGGCCCTGCAGAATGAGCTGATGAATGCTGTGGACAGTTACACTGGAGAAGACAACAGGTGCAAACCTTTGTGGAACTATACACAAGGGCCACTTTACATTAAAACCAGTTTTAGATTAGTTTGAACCTCATATACATGTCCTCATAGTGTATGTTATATTAAAGAAGATGTATCATGAGTGAAACAAGTATTCACCACTAAGACAAAGCATTTCAACTCTGCAGCAACACAAATGACAATATGAAAACACAGATTTACACTGGGTTTCATACACAACATATCTAAAGTCACATACTCCGCGAGAAGCAAAAACTTTCTTTTTGTTCTCAAGGCCACAAGAACAAAATTACATCATTTTGTTCTTGTGGACCTGGTAGGGGACATCTTTTGGCCCTTCAGCCACGCAAAACTCCTCGTGGGGCTCCGAGAAGTATCGTGTGGTTGGTTGGATATTAAAGGTGGGCGTAGTTAACGAAGCGAAAAGTTCTCTTCGGTTTTTCCATAAATGTGAAGTCTAACGGATAGGTACAGTTGATCGAAGTGTTGAGAAAGTATGAAAATGTATACTCTGCATGTGGCATGCCAAGAAGTTTCCCGTTCAGTGTGAAAAAACAATTGTTTATTGTACATAGAAACCCAGACATCCCCCCGCAGAAATTCCTGCCCTGTCGCAGATGAAGCTTCTTGTGCCGTATACATTGCCCAGACCAAATTGATCTCTTTTTCTTGTTTTTGCGACTTTGAAAACAAGAAAAAAGCTCTTGCTTTCTGTGGCGTATGTAACAAGCTTGTAAGCATGTAACCCTTTCTTTATTATGTCTATGTCTTGTTTAGATTTTTTTAACTTTGGATAAAAAAAAGGAATAAAAATTTACGATTTTATGACACCATGTCCAGCAGTTACAAGGTGAGTGTGGCAGAGCTAATGGAGCAGCATGTGATCCGCTATGATGTGGAGAAGGATCTGCTTCCTTTGGTTTTATCCAACTGCCAGTACAGCTTGGAGCGTGGTCATGAGACAATATCAGAGTACGACCTGCCCCGCATCCAGCAACAGATCATCACCCGCTTCCTGCAGAGCAAACCCTTGATCACCCGCACAGTGAGTTCACAAAGCCTGGTTCAGTTCAGATCAGTTCATGATTGAGAATAAACTAAAACACAAACTTGACTTTGCCCAAAGTTTGGCAGCAGCATATTTGATCTGCCACCAAGTTTCACACAGAGTGATACAGACCTTAATAATTGATATCATCCAAGGTTTCTAACTCTAGTTTGATTTATTTTCTACTTGTCCGGAGTTCCATTTTGTTTGCAAAAACAAAAGATTTTCACTTTGAAGATCTTAACATTGTCTCTTTTATCAATTCTTATTTCTTTGTGATCTTTTTTTAATTTAACAATTATATTTTTCATGTTTCTCTGGTTCTCTAAACTCTGCTTTATTTTAGGGAATTCCCACTTTGGTTAACACACAAGAGAGAGACTACGAAACCCTTTTCACATCTGTTAAAAGAAAAGTGCCTCAGGTAAAGTATCTAACAATGTAGTCATATAAGATTTTTTTTTCTTTCATGTAATCAAAGTTGACAAAAGTTTTTGACTGCCATTGCCCATGTACCAAACCAAAAACATATCTTACAAGTTACTCTTTGGGTCCAAAACATTCATGCACTGTACTTTGAAAAATAGTAATAAAAGTCTAAATAAACAAACTAAAACACATGTTTTGCAGTTTGCTTTATTATCATTGTTTTTTTTTTCAATAACTAGAGCTTATTTGTTTTCAGTAATGTAACGAATCAAATATTTGTTAAGGCTCTGATATTTCCTGTGGGGTAGACTCTTAAGCGCTATACTGTACAAGACCCAACATGTTATAGCTGTTTTCATGCACAGCTTGTGTTGACTTACTTCCTGTAAATAATAATTCAAAGGTTGGATGATGATCTGTTTCTCCCCCAGATCATTCTTTCCTCTCTGATCCTGAATGCTGTATCCAGAAAACTGGAATCGTACAGTGAGGTGTGTGAGGCACTCAAGATAGTGGAGCTTCTGCTGGGTTTCCTTTCAATGACTGGTGGTGATCCCAGTATGCCACTGGTCGCTTATCTCAAGGACACATTGAGGATGGGCCAAAACATTGATGGTCAGATACTGCAGGTCAGTACAGGGGAAATTATTTAGATACAGGGATGGATACATTTAGAAAACCATCCAAATTAAATAATAATTAAGGATGTATACTTTATTAATCCCAATAGGGAAATTAGCCTCTGTATTTTAACCATCTCTCGATTCACTATAGAGCCGTGAGCTGCCATGTCAGTGATGCGCTCCCTATCAACGGCTAATTCGGTACCCTTGCATCCTACAGTACCTGTACTGTGAGCTCTATTTAGCCAGTAGAAGACAGTCTAATCTAACTATTGTCTTATCTCTTGCTCTGTCTCTTCTTCTGATATTTTCTTACATTTCTTTGCTGAATTAGCCACAGTGCTCGTTCGAAACGGCTGGTGTGTTTATGTTCCATTTGCTCGAGTAAGTCTTGTTTAGCCCATAAAACTTGGCTGTGACATTTTGCGGCATACCAGATGAAAAAATCAAACTAGTCCAGAATTCAAGAGAATTGTAATACATAATGTAATGT